>JAAPAO010000043.1:9723-107725 GCA_013115145.1 Perkinsus chesapeaki
CACCATTTCTATAACAATGTACAATCTGACCACCACAAGCCCTGCCGAACCTCGAGCCACTGTGCACTATAATCGAAATTGGTTGAGATGGTGTGATGGGCCTGCAAGTTCAGGGGAGCTTCTTCCTCGACTGGCTTCACCATTTCTATAACAATGTACAATCTGACCACCACAAGCCCTGCCGAACCTCGAGCCACTGTGCACTATAATCGTCTAGATGATACGAGCTTTATTATAATGAGTATATCATCATTTATCTCGAAAAGAGTTGTTTTAGCGGTGTAGTCCCAAAATGGGAAACTGCTCGACTGTCGAACCCATTTAGAGATCATCTGCCCATTAACAACCCAAAAACTGAAGGAATCGAGAATCAACGTGAATCACGTTACGTGATGCAATATTAGAAACACTTTCGATGGACTATTCGGGCGCCGTGCTCTGCGTACTCTTTCGGGCTTATCACCAGCGAGCTGAAACCTGCGGTAAAAGAATGGCCCTATGTGGTGGTGGACGCTGTTGCTGCTGATGCTACTTCCCATGCTGCCCACGATGGAGCCGCCGAGCCATGGACAGTAGCCGCGCTCGCCACCAGAAGCCACTGTCGGGAAACCAGCGCCGCCCATAACGCGAACCTGACAAGCTTTCGATGATGGACGGTCAACGTCGAGGACAGAATATTGTCTTTCATATTGGCAGCTCACCTTCCCATCACGGAGGCACATGGCGAAGTCCTTCTGCAGCCGCTCCACGAGCCCCGGGGTCTGAAATTCCAGACTGGCATCCAGAAATTACAATGGAGCTTACCTGTGAGGCCTGGCCAGACAGCACCACCGACTGCGATACCGCGTTAATGGCTGAGGCGGGCTCGGCCGATTTGGAGAAAGCAGCGAACGATTGCTCAACCATGGAGGGCAACCCTGCATGAACAGCATGTCATAGTGCGGAGGCAGCCAGCTCACCGCCGATGATCTGTTCGATAGCTCCGGATTTCCAGGCACCGGGAACTACGGTGCCGTCGGGAAGGGCGCCCTGCAGGGGACCTGAAGTGGCTGGTTAATTCCCCAGGAAGGAGAGTCCTACTTCGCTCCTCTCGAGCTAGGCAGCTCTGAATCTTCGTCATCTCAGCCATGCTGCAAAGAGCCAGCTCAGGACCGGTGAGCATGTGATGGTCCGAGACACTTGGGAGGGTTGACAAACCCATGCGGCGACCGAGGTCGAACAGCCGACCCGCCATGCGAAGGTCATCCGAAGGTTTCTTGGCCGATTCGAATAGAATCTGCATGCCAACGCTTATCTTTCAACTTTCCACCAAACTTCTCCC
Source organism: Perkinsus chesapeaki (assembly GCA_013115145.1). Taxonomy (NCBI): domain Eukaryota; phylum Perkinsozoa; order Perkinsida; family Perkinsidae; genus Perkinsus; species Perkinsus chesapeaki. The sequence continues at coordinate 11,045 of JAAPAO010000043.1, forward strand.
CGCGTGACTTTGTTGCCCTGGCCTACCACTTCGGTGCGCTCTACGGAAAATGGAAGACTCTCCCACTTAGGGAGAGGTATCAACTTATTTCGAACTTGCAGTAACCCTAGCGCTTACCACATAGTTAAGGTATATCATCCCTAATCCCGCCCATCGGAACGAAATGCTTCCAATCCGCTCTGGATGCAGTTCCACGACGACCGGCGTGAATGGTAAGTCTAGTAACGATCCTTACCTGTGCGGCAATGTACTGGTCCATAGTCCGGCCGCCCTTATTGTCATGTCGCACAGTGCACGGTACTGTGTACCCGGAACTGACTACAGACGTGGAGACAAACTCGCCACCTGAAAGGGACAAGAAGGACCAAGCGATACAGGGGACGACGAGGCTACCGATGCCGACGTAGATGCCTGAAGTCCTGCCGTTGGCGAACAATGCCAGAGGAGGTCGCTTGGCAATCAGAACCCCAGCCTCTGAGGCTTTATCGTGCAGAACCTGCGGAGACACTCAGGAGAGCCCCGAGGGATGAAGCTGATGGCCAGCCAGGTCGCGATAGGACGAACCGGCATATAAATGAAAATTAACAGAAAATAAGTCTCAGAAAAATCGAAGGAGTTGTGCTAAATTCCACAAAAAGATTCTCCGTAGAAAACGATTTCTGGCTAGCAATAATAAAGGAACGTGTTGGACGGGAATCCAGCAGCATCCTGTTATGAAGTATCCGAGACTGCCTACATCTTCCATCATTAACTCCAGCAGCCGCTCTCGGGCCCTCTCGCTGAGGAACTCATGTGAGCTTATCAACACAGATTGGAGAGCGTTGCCGCCGTTAAGGCACAACTCCAGGCCAGGCCTCCCCGAAAACAAGACCGATTCGAGCATCTGCACTTGGACCTATATTTGTAAGATATATGATTCAATCTTACGAGCTTCAAATTATCCTCATCACCGATGCCAAGAGTCTGCGAGGTGCTGTCATATGACAGGACACTTCTGGGCATGTATCTAGACAGGCATCACAATCTCCCTGAGGGTGGGTAGGTGGTGTTTAGCGGTACTCTGGAATGGCGTTGTGCTCGAGCACAGAGAGCGCATTCAAATCCACGGGCCATTGGCAATCTTGCCGCCTCGAAGCCATCGTCACATCACCGTCCTTGTCCGAGGGCGCTCTGGCCAAGAAAAATAATGCGGTGATACAGAACGAGCGCCAACCCTCTTCGGCGAACCGCCGTGGACTCGACGATTCTCGGTCGGTCGTCACCAGCGTATCCAGCGCGGACGGATGTGGAGCTGAGAAGCCAATAGAGGTTAAGAGACAGCGAGGAGCTGCTGCTGCTGCCTACCCGAAATCTATGACGGCAACATGCGATGGAGGAGAGGCGAGGGGAGGAGGGGGAGGTGGGGAACTGGAGGACATTCACAAGAAAAACTGATAGAAAAAGTGAAAAAGGGTTGAATATTATATCTATGCCACCTCCTCATTACATGTATAATGCCGTTACGGTATTACCGTATATTCCGTATTATTATATTCCCTCCAAAACTCCACCTCGGAAAAGTAACGAAAAACGATGACAATGAATAATCAGAACTCCTCCGGATCCATGTTCTCAAGAACGTCCTCCAAAACATCATCAACGTCTCCCTCCCCCAGCTGGCCCCTCCGTCGCCGTCGCTGATGTAAAAATGGCACCAGGTCCGCCGGCTCCGTCAAGACCGTCTCATCGGTGTCGTAGATGAGCTCCATTGCCTGTCGGAGGCTCGATTGCAGACTACCCTTGTCCGCCACGAAAAGGTACCTGACCGCAGGGGAGGGTCACCTTGCTGCTGCACTGGCGGCTCTGGCTCACATCACCACGGACCAAACAAAACCGGCAAGATAACGATACATTGGCACGTCGGGAAGACGACCCTGGTGGACTTGATGGTGCACCGAACCTAACAAGGAGGAACATCACGAGACCATCTTGCCTCACAAGAATGTGCTCCTCAGGGTCACATGCGAGGATAGAACGGAAATTATAGTAGTAGCGTACGACTGGTAGGGAACATGAACATTCCTTCTACGAGCATCTGGTGCTCCCCTATCACTCCCTGCTACAGAGGCGGATGAGAAGCGTGTCACGAAATTTTCATTGGCAAAGAAGTGATGCGTAAAAACGACATCATCGTCAAGGCTGGGCTTTCCGACCCAATAGTAACGATTGCGCCCCTCGCAGCTTGAGAGTCTCGCAGGCCTCGGTAACCATTTTTGAAAGATTTTAAGTCTCGCTGGGTTTTCTCATCCATTGGTAACGGTCCAGCAACACACATGACTCATTGCTCCTTCAGCGAAGTGAAGGAGACTACGTCCCCTACATCCACCGACCAAGCGATTAGTCAACTGGAAGAGCATCAAATTCGACTAATGGAACAGCACTAGTCCGATAATGTAGTGTTGACTAGTGTATGTTACTTCCGAATTCATCCGCACTGTCGAATACCCACGTGACCTTAAACTACCAGTGAAGATTCCCCAGCTGAGCTCTGAGCCCCCAGACCTTACTACCAACACCAATCCGTGACAGAAGGTACAAAGTAACCTGGTAGCTGATTGCCGATCGATGTCGTCCCCATACCACACAGCCCGCCACGAACCCGGCCACTGCGGGATTCAACTTGGCCGAACCAAAGCTGCGGTCCAAAATACAGCGGAGGATTTTATAGACGAACGCATATGAGCCGAGACTGATGCCGTGTTCTCGCGCACTCCTCAGCACCCATAAGATATTCTCAAGTGGGCTACGGTGATGGCCATAGAGGACAGTCATCACCACGCAGTGAGCCAGACGAAGCTTCACGGCATATTCAAAGCCGTTTCGGGCGCTGAGGCCGGCGGCAACGAGGCAGGCGGCGGCGCTATCATGCGCGCAGGACCGAGCGAGCTTCCGGGGGCTGTTCGACATTGCAGGAAAAAACCTGGAAATTCGTCCTCACAAATTGGCAACACGAGCATTGTGTGAAACGCTGATTGGCAGTGGGATACGCATGGTGGTGCGATAAGGTTATAGTTTACTGGAATTTTACACAATCGGCCAAACACTCATCATCGGCCTCGAGAGCTCCTCCTCTTCCCTCAACCAGCGGGCTCAGGGGCGGCAGTGCTGGCCTCGCTGACTGCCAATGCTTCGCTTCCGGATGGCTGCGGAGCCAAAGCAATCTCGCTGCCGTTGACGACATAGATACCCTTGGAAGCCGAGTCCATCCGAAACATGCCCAGCGCAAGCCCAGAGAGCGCCACTGTGGCCTGGGGACGCCCGCCGTCTCTTGAAGAGTACCACCGGATCACTCGGTTGTCCCAAGCACACAACACCGCACCGTCTGTACCGAGGCCCGCGGCGAGGCACCAGACCGGCGTTTCAGCCTGCAGGCAGACCCGACGCTTATGCTTGCACGATCGAGTCGCTCGTTCCCTAGCTCCTCCCACCAGCCTCACTCCTTCTGAATTATCCTCGCTCTCCCGAAACACCATGCACGCCGAACTTTCAATGGCCAATACCGAGCCTCCATGCCAGTCCACCCCCAGCAGTCTGTCCCCATAGACCCTCGGCCATGCTATCGAATGAGCGAGCTTTAATGTCGATCCAGCCTCCTCCCAGACCAGCTCGAATACGCGGAACTCGGAGCCTCGGCCAATTCCGGCAATCAAACCTTGGCCATCGTCTCGCCATTTTATACAGGAAACTGCAGTGCAGCCAACACCAGGCAGTTTGATTTGGCCCAGCAGTTCTATGGCATCGGCCTCCCTATTTGGCCGCCCAATGGACACTATAGACTTCCTCGTCCCTACCGCCACACAGTTGGCGTTGAGTAGCCGACCGACGTCGGAGGCCGAGTAAGGCATCATCGAAGCTTGGTGGGCGCACTGCGGGACTGCGATACGGTCCGCGTATCTGAGAGGGGACCTGCCACTCTACTGAGAACACATTTTTATGAGCGTCTTTCACGCTCTAGCAGGTACAGCACTTAATCTTCAAGTGATCATGTCTGTCACACGGGCATTGGAGGGAGGGTCAGAGGCTCCGGTTTGATCGATCCGTGCCGTCATCAGGATCGAACAAGCTTTGATCGATTCTGGACATGCTCTCCTTTGATCATCAAAGGAGAGTTGTCCAAGCACCAGAAGCGGAAACGACGCGTATGCTTGGTGTCGCGAGTAGGGGACAACTTATAGTAGCGATACAGTAGTTCTATCTCCGACACGTTACATTCAGTGCACGGGATTTCCTCGACATGTCCGAAGGTCTACCATGATCACCATCCCTCCCCTAGCTACTACCCGATCCATTGCCCGAACGACGTGGCGGCCCAAATGCCTTCTAGTGTATCTGTGCGACGAGATACCATGGGGATGGCGAAGTGAATCTGCTCGCATGGTGGAAACGAGGCTGGCGGCTGAAAAGCGAAGACAAGGTTATGGACGGCAAAGACCAAATACTACTAGACACATAAATAGCGAGAGGTACATCGTGGATTTATTAAGAGATAGCGGAAGGAGCGGTATGAACTCTACTGTAGGCTGAGACCTATTCACTACATAATTGTATACTATGTGAACCAGGTTACGATGGGGAGTAGACATCTACGCAACCCCTTAGCCGCTTTCCATCACCAACAAGCGTTCCCAGTTCAACCCGGAGTTCGGGGGGCGTCGAGCGGTCGCCTGGTAAAATCGTTATTCATCCAAACCATATACTTCAGTAAAGTAAAGAAACACCTGCGCACGCTCGTCCGATCGAGGAGCTTCGTAGCGATGGGCTTATATAGAAATCAAGTCACGACAAAGTACGATGCTTCTGGTCGAATTTGGCATTCCCCTATCTCTTTGCCCCCCCTGAAGCCCTTCCTACAAAGATAGCCTTGACAAAGAGTATGTCCTCATATGGCACCCCCTTCATCCCTTTCCATAGCCGCACCACCCCATCAGTCGCCCCGGTCACTATGTATCCACCATGATAGGCCACGCTTACTACGCCCAAAGCAGGCGGGGACTTGTCCGGGCCGGAGTCAGTGAAATCGGCGAACACATGGGTGTGGCAGAGGACAACTTTCGGTTCTAGTTTCACCGCGTCCCAGACGGCTGCGATCCCATCGCTCGTCCCCACCAGGAGATGAGACTCGCCGACTACCTGCCAGGCCAGGACAACACCGCCATATAGATCCATAGATTCGCCGAAGGAGCGGTATGGCCGGCAAGCCGCCGAGCTGAGGCCAGCAGCGCAGGGCTGGAAGCCTGTGTAGATGCCAGGCTGGCAGACAAAGCCTCCGTGGCCTTCACTGGCGATAAGCGAGGGAGGCGGCGACTCCGCTATGGGAAGTCGCTTTCGTCGAGGTGACGGGGTGCCGTGCACCACTGGCACACCCTGGTCCATGGAGACAGGAAGAACTCTGAGAAGGCACTTTCCAGGTGATCTAGAAAGTAGAGCGGAGAAAGCAGACATCCACACCCTAACAACGGCTATTATGGGAGGTAGAGATACGAACACATTTTGGAAAAATCCATGCGCGATAGAACTAGGCGAAAAATCAATCCATGCGCCTCGGTATACTGGACTTCTCAGTGCTCCTCTACCAACCCTGCTAGATTCACAAGAGACCTAGGTGGGGCAGTTTCCAAGCAATAGGAGCAAGTACTCGCAATCGAATAGTCATCCATAATTGAGTTTTAACATTAATAACACAACATGCTCAGTGACAGCCAGAATCCGCCAGATCACCATGGTAGCATCCAAAGTCATTTGTCGTTAATAAGTCCCAAACCGGCCATCTGTCGGGGACCTCCAACGAGCCCAGGCGACAATAAGCTCACCTGCTTCCTGCGCTCAGTTTTGGCCGCATCGCTCTGCCTCAGTTCCTCCGAATATCCTCCACGACAAGCTTCGCTACAAAACGCCTTACCGTCATCATCCACAGTATCACCAACGCCCTAGAGACCAAACATTTCGCGCGCCCCAAGCGGTTCCTACCCTATGCACTCTCATACAGTAATAACAACACCAATGGCAACCAGCAGCAGTGACCGCCGCCTCGGTGCCCTCAGCCACCATCTCTGTCCGGCTATAAGGCATCTTATACGTGGGCCCGCCAAAGTCCTTGGAGAGCCAGAAGCTTCTTGGAGACTCGCTCGCCTTGGACAGTCGCCATTCCTCCACCTACCGAAGCCCAACTTAAATTCTGCAAAGTGAGAGAACCCATTGGGCTCTCGGACGTTATTTTCGCAACGACTACGTCTGGGATAGAGTGCACAACGAGCTGAATATCCTATTGTCATGTCACATGCTGCATTCCAGCACAGCAGATGCCCTCGAACAGAAATACAGCTACAGATACCTTTATGAGTCGCCTCGTTTATTGTTTTTCATCCAATTGGTCCTCTAGAAGGCGAGCAGCCGACCTGACTACTCTGACCGCCTCTGGCTTCCTGTAGTACAAATCTTGCCTGGTCGCTCCAGCCAGATCACTGTTCTTCGTCCCGCACGGAGCAGCTCCTAGAATCCCCGCAAGACTAGACGCCGAAGCGACGGAGCATTTTTTCTTTCACAGCAGCTGTTTACTCCTCGGAGCATTCGAGTCCCTGTTTGTTGTACAACTTGGGAGCCTAGTCATCCAGGTCTGGTGGCCTCCGAGCCCTCCGTCTCCGCTTAAGAGCGCGATTGATGAGCGGACCCAACGGTGAGGTGAGCGTCCATTGAACGCCTTCGGGCCTCGAAACTCTTTACCGGCTTCTCGATAGAGGCAGGCGTCCAGTGGGCGTCGTCCTCCCTCTGTGAAGTTGTCCCTATCGCCCTCCCTCATGAGCACGTGAAGGTGCCAGAAGGAATCTAGTGTCAATAAAATACCGCTACAAAGATTTGACCCCACAACCGTTTCATGTCCCCAGTGGTCCAAATTCTCTTAAACTATGCTGTCCAATATTCCATATATCTCCTACCCTGATAGACCTGCTCTCTGAATTTTCGGTTGATGCGAGCATGTGGGCATGACCGTTGTGATTTCCCACTCGTAAGATTCCATATCGGCTGCCAGCGTGCGAGTTCAAGTCAATGCCCCACCTCTCAACAAACCCAAGAGGCTACCAAAGGATTCGTTGAACTCGTCGAAGCTCTTCAAGCACGGACTCATCCTGATCGATCAGTGCCTTTGACGCCCAAGCCAACGATATCTTCACTGCTCACAGCCGTGACACCATCGATAGAAATACTTTATTAGTGCGGTACAGGAGAGGCGCAATTGTACGCACGCGCAACTCTGCACGCAGGCGATGAAAAAATACCCTTTCCGGGATTCGAACCCGGGCCTTCGAACACGAGGATGAGTCATCCTGATTGTCATCCTGGATGACAATCAGCTTTAGAGAGCTACGATAGCATGGTACGGTTCCTGTGCAAAAGCTTGTAACTCCTACAAACAGAATCAATGATTGCGGAGTATTTCCGCAATGATAGCACGCACCGGCGGCTCAAAGTGTTTCCATCACAGAAAAAACTCCTGTACGACACTCCCAGTTTTTTGCGCGAGTGCACAGTGTGACCCCTTTTCCCCTCCTTCCTCCTCATCCAGCTGTTATGCCTTTACTCCTTTCCAATTGCCCTCCACCATTGCCAAACTTCTCACTTTTGCATTTAGTTATACCCCACCTCTCTCTATTCGCTCCTCAATTGCTCAGACAACAGTATCAGAGTAGTTGAGCAATAGAGACAGTAGTATGAGCAACAGAGTCAGTGCTAGACAATAGTATCGTCACAGTATGTTAGAAAAGATATTTATATTACTTACTATTGTGGGGGGGTCACCGATGCCATTGTACTCATGCTACGAGATCTCTGTTTTTTTCAAAATTTCAATTTGAACTATGCAATTTCTGTCATTCGGGCCACGAGACAGCAAGGTCTCATGGCATGAGACTCATACTACAAATAGAAATTCGTTGTCACCAGTGCTCATAGTATGAACTTCATACCCGTTATCCAAAGGAAATATGAACTCTTTGCTGACGTTGCACAGTGCAACGTCGGCAGTTGTCGAGGTTTGACAGTGCAACTTGCACTGTCAAACCTCCACAACTGCCGCACGAAACCAGATATACCAAGCGTCGGCAAAAGCTCCGCGGCTGGCGTCCATAAGGCGGTGCCCCGGCAGCGGTGGTCTGCTTCCCAGTGCTAGCAACGAGTCCCTTCTCTCTAAGGGACCCGGAGCCTCCGAACCACGGCTCAGGAATAGGTTGAAATTAAGGCAGCTAGAGGCGGTCGTCATCGTTAGAACTTTCGAGGCCCTGAGATTCCACGATGCCTAGGGATTTCCGGGTTTGGAATAGTCTCCTGTGAAGCCAGCTTCCTTGCATACCTCTGGAGAACTATGAAGAATCATCGTATGATACGATTCGTATCCATATCGCGGATGGAAGCGAAGCCGCCAAACCTGCATCACGGGCAAGCTTGGCATGCTACGCAGCGTGTCTGTCTCGATGGCTCGATACAGAGGCTCTACGAGTCGTAAATTCACACTACGACTGAGCGATGCCATCGGAACATAAGGCCCTTCGAAGAAAGTAGGTAGTTCGTCGAAAAATCTTCGATAAGTAGATCAGCCAAATACTTACCTAATCGCTAAGCGTGCCCTGGTGGGCTTAGCTCTATTCCTGTGCTTCTTCGTGGCGAAGTTGTGCTTACCAGGTATGATAGCGAAATCGAGCTATTGAGTCGCATCAAGGTTGTCACATATGAAAAAAATATCTTGTCGCATTATGAATCTTATAATATTTGTGTTGTGTGGCCCCCAGTTGCTATCGGGCTAGTCGCCTGTGCGTCCGCGTGTAGATTTACCGCGTACGTTGTACCCCAAAATAGGTGCCTCACATTAAGGGTCATCGTTGGCAACGATTCGTTGCAGCGATCGTGATAGAACCCTATGCCAGACTCGCCAAGACTTCAAGTCTTGGCCGACTCGGTTAAAGAAGATGGACTTCTCGTTTAGGAAAAGAGTCGCCTCACAATTCATCAGGCTCCATTAGCTCCACGCAGCTTATGGGGAGGCTACGCGCTTGAGCGGTCAGGAAGAGGCGCGCTCCACTGCCGGAGGTACACGTGCGGTGCGAAAACCCTAATCGAGCACAGTGCCCGGCGCACTCGTCCCTGCTATGCCCTTCACACCATGACAGGTCATAGTGGCGATATAAGCAGCGGCAGTCCGCCGAGAGCTATCCGTAAGCTCTTGTAAACGAATAGTTATGACCCTCATTACGGGTCTACAATGGATAATGCTATGCATCGAGTCTCGCTACATTGTGATACGCAAACTCTGTGGCACGCGCACAAGTCCACTTCACAGCTGTTTCACTCAATCATCTGAACCCTCGGTGCTTGGTTCAAGTTGCCATCGAACTTGAAAACTCTGCGTTTGTCATCGCAGCTATTTTGAGAGTTACTCTAATGAAACTAACACGCCTACTGCTAGCAAATATCGTGATGTACACTCCTGGCATCGGTAAAACAATAACGGTACCTGTGGAAAATGGTTATATTGCAGCCGAAGTCGACAAGCGCAGATTAAACTTCATGCTGGACTCTGGGTCGAGCTCATTAAAGATGATTGATGGTAACTGGTACAAGAAAAGATTTGGTCAGGACGCCTGCGACAAGCCTCTAACTGCTTGCTACTTCTGCCCATCATCCACTCCTTGTCTCAGTGGCACTAGATCTCGTTCTACCTTTGGAGACGGAACCGTTTCCACGTTCGTCCGCCACAAAGTCTCTCTTGTTCTAGGAGGCAAACGCATTGGTAATTTCGATGTGGATGTGGTCGTAGACTTTTCATCTCGGATTCCCGGAGATATCCCACGTGGTCTCTTCGGTATAAGTTTGAGCTGCGTACCCGGCAAACACGGTATCATCGAGAATCTGAGGTCGTCGGGCGTGATTGGTCAACTTAGTTTTCATTTGCATACAGGAATGAACCCGCACGTCAACGGTATTGTTGGCGAGTTGACCTTGGGTGCTCCAATCCCGAGACTTCCCAGGCCGTTAGTGGACATGACACCTACTCAGAGTTGTCCTAAGCTGGGAAGGGCTGTCCCTGCTATTGGTATAGCGGCGATCCGTCTAAAGAAGCCTAGTGGTGCCAATCATTCTCCCACTTCTATCATATATTCAGGGGATCAACCAAACCTAGCGTATTTGGATACTGGGGCTCGCAGCGTAATTGTACAAGATGGATCGTTATTCGACGAGCTGATTCGGTCTACTAGGACTAACCTCGCCACTAAGGGCTACCCACCGGAGAAGATCGATAAACTGCTACGTGAAGTGGGTGGCAAATGGTATATATCATCAGCAGTGTTAACCAGTTTACCGACACTGGTCGTCATAGTGTCATCCAATCGCGGTAAGGTAGAGGTCAATGTCGAACCGGAGATGTACACCTTCTGCACTAAGCACGTCTATTGCCAAATTGCCATTACTGTTCGGAGGGGAACTCTGGCTCACGCATCGACGTTGGGTGTGCCTTTCTTCAGGGGATACAGCATGTATGTTGACTATGGTTCTGGAAAGCTCAGTATACTTCCGAACCTGTAATGAGGTTCTTACTGTAATCGATGACATCAATACTGTAACATCAATTTGATGTTATCGTATTGGTTCATATATTCTTCCGATTATCGCTATCCGATCATTTCTGGATCTTTTTCTTAATGCGTGGTATTGCCAGTAATGTTCATCCCCGTGGGTAATACTGTCATCGTAATAGTGCAACATGATACTATCAATCTTCATTGGTTGCCGAGTAGACAATTCTGTGATATCATTATCACATAGGGATGAAGATCTGAACATGATGTGTCGTGCTGCAGCTCTCTTGAAGAGAGTCTCTTCTTCGGCCGAAATGCGCTATGATGCTGAAGCCGAGCGTTAGAATGGCTTTTGGTTAGTACGAAAATGAGCTTTATTATGTCTCTGATACTTGGTCTGTCTCTCATGCGTACCTCTTCAATAGGTCCTCCTTTGCTCTTGCTGAAGGCCTTCTGTTGCGTTAATCGAGTAACGGGTACTACAGTAGTGCCGCAGCGGCACTGCCGCTACTTTGTCTACCCGATGAATTTGTGACTGGTTCAGAATTCTGATGACATGATTCTTGAGTAGTGTCGATGAACTGCCACTAGTGGTGCTGCTCCCTATTGTGTGATATAGCCATGAACGGGCAACCGCGTTCGAGCACGAGATGTGCAGCAGAAAAAATAACCGCAAAATCTCAATTTTGCGGAAGTGACGCCGGCCCATCTCCAAGGCCACTTCAGGGGCCATTAATGCCCAAGTCCCTATACCGGGCACAATTGCCAATGTGCCTAGATTTATTGGAATGCCATTCTATCGAATGGTGTCATCGTCAAGTAGCCGAGCGAGGCACCCGAAAGATATCCCAACACCTCATTTTTGACATCAACCCTACTCCTACCCATCACCACATGGAGTTCACCACCAGGATTTTCCATGTGAGTCACATGACGTGACTTCATTCCTAGTTGATCGAACTGTAGACTCTACAGTGTCGAGTTTTAACATGAATAACACAACATGCTCAGCGACAGCCAGAATCCGCCAAATCACCATGGTAGCATCCAGAGTCATTTGTCGTTAATAAGTCCCAAACCGGCCATCTGTCGGGGACCTCCAACGAGCCCAGGCGACAATAAGCTCACCTGCTTCCTGCGCTCAGTTTTGGCCGCATCGCTCTGCCTCAGTTCCTCCGAATATCCTCCTCGACAAGCTTCGCTACAAAACGCCTTACCGTCATCATCCACAGTATCACCAACGCCCTAGAGACCAAACATTTCGCGCGCCCCAAGCGGTTCCTACCCTATGCACTCTCATACAGTAGTAACAACACCAATGGCCACCAGCAGGAGTGATTGCCGCGTCGGTGCCCTCAGCCACCATCTCTGTCCGGCTATAAGGCATCTTATACGTGGGCCCGCCACAGTCCTCGGAGAGCCAGAAGCTTCTTGGAGACTCGCTCGCCTTGGACAGTCGCCATTCCTCCACCTACCGAAGCCCAACTTAATTTGTGCTATGCGAGCCACCTCAGGAAGGACCTTCATCAGCCCCACACCTGGGAGAACGTAGGTGCATGAATTAGACTGCAGATCGAACAGCCTATGTTGAATATTCTAATTTCATTTTTTGACATGCTATATTGCAACACACCAGATGGCCTCGAATACACAAGTAGCTACCGCCTCTATGAATCGCCTAGCTTCTCGTTTCTCATCCAATCTTCCTTCTAGAAGGCCGCCGGCCGATCTGACTGCTCGAAGGGCCTCTGACTTCCTGCAAGGGGAATCCCTCCTGTCCGCTCCCGGCATATCACCGGTATTCGTCGCCTTCATCCCGCATGGAGCAGCTCGTAGACTCTCTGCACGACTCTACACTGAAACGACGACGGCCTTTCTCATTGCCGCCAAGGGGAGATCTACTTCTCGGCACCTTCAGTGAGCCCCTGCCGGTCTTGTGGCTCGGGAGCCTGGCCATCCAGAGCTGGTAGCCTCCGAGGCCTCCGTCTCCGCTTGAGAACGTGGCTGGCGAACCCAACGGTGAGCTGAGCGTCCATTAAACGCATTCGTTCTCGAGAATTCGTACAGGCTTGTCAATAGAAGCAGACTTCCATTCCTTATGAGGTGCAGATGAAGTTGCCTGAAATTGACTTTCACTTCACTAAAATACCGCTACCGGGATTCGATCCCACGACCGCTTCATACCCTATATAGCGAACAAATTCTCTTACATTGGGACCAGCAGTATTGCATCTACATACTATCTCGTCTGTATAGTTTTTGCGAGCGTCAACAAGCGTGTATAAGGCTTTCGATTTTCTGTTTTTCTAGGGAGCATATGGCTCCAGTGGAGCCCCTCCATGTCGGCGACCAGCATGAGACTTCAATCCAATGTTCTACTTCTCGGGCTTGCTTAACTCGCCGAAGCTCTTCCAGCAGAGATTCATTCTGGTCGATCAGATTTTTGGTCATCGCCGCGGAGATCTTCACCTCTCTCGGCCGAGACGCCATCGCTGAGAATACTACAACAAGGCGCTACGTTACGTAGCCTACGTAAGAGGCGCAATTTCAGGCATGCGCGATGTTGCACGCAGACGACGAAAATTGCCCTCGGCGGAAATCGAACACAAGAATGACAATCGGCATCAGCGATATACAATCACATGGTTCGGTCCCTATGCAAAAGCTTGTAGCTCCTAAAGAACCGACAAAGCCACCTAACACGCTCAAATGGAATGCTTTATCAGAGACATCCTCACTGAAAGTCCGATTCCAACAGATTGTCGTCTCGATCGACGTCGAGCCAGTCAAACAGTGTATTCAGATCAGTCTTGGGTGGCATTAGCCGCCACTTCTCACATATCTAACCAGGCAAGAGTGAGAAGGCCTCCACCAGGCCAACCTCGCCTGCTTAAAATGGTCTCGGGATATCCTTCTACCAGCAGCTGTCGTCTCGAATAGTCTGATCCATTTCTCAGTCTGTTCAGATTCTTTTGCCCTTGCCGAGGTCCGCGTCGTGTTGCTGAGTGCACCGCGGAAGATGATAAGCCCCTCGCTGGGCCGCAAAGTTGTCCCCTCTGAGTCATTGTCCAGTAACACTTGAAAAGTGATGCAGCCAGTCGGATGTATGCGACCATGGTCGGCGGATCCCTCGATGCCTTGGGCCTCCAGAAATGCTCGGGAGTAGTCTCCGATGAACCCAGCCTCCTTGCATGCCTCAACAAAATTATCGAAGTTGATCTGTCCGTTTCTGCATCGCGGATCGAAGTAAAGGCGCCAAGCTCGCACCACATTGCCAACCTTTCGTCGCACGAAACGGACGAGCTTGGCATGCTCGCCAGCCTGCCGTCTCTCCTGGTGGCTCGACACAGACGTTCTACGACTCCGCGATGCCATCGGAACAGAAGGTCGTCTCGACGGAGAGACTGACCGGTAGTAATCCGGATGGGAGAATGCGAACTCAGCAAGCTCTGGCTGAGTGAGCTGATCGAGCATGAGTTCGAAGCATCGTTCGTTAGACGCCATTGCGGCCACAGCCGTGCATTTAACCATGAAAGGTCGGACGAGTTCAGGTATTCCGGGGGTGCTCAGAAGAAAGATTATACCATCTCTGTGGCCTTCTCGACATCCAACTTCCAAGGCATATCTTTAGGTTCACTTCCAGTACTCATATTGCGCATGCGTGCAAAGCTCACCCGTAATCATCAGGACTAGCAAGTCCATCTTCTATCATTGTAATCATCTCCACTTCCCTAGCATGCATCACACTAGGGCCGCATCGAGCGGCAGAGCGTATCCAGTGGACCTGGACAGCGGCGTCATCTACGAGCAGCCAGCCGTTCGAGCGATAAAATGACATCGAACCTGGATGAGCAGTTGAAAGGTTGCAGAAAAGCCACAGAGAGGGATATGTGTATCGTCAATATTCGTTAGCGTATGTGTCTGCTAGCATCTCCTTGTGAGCGAGGACTCCCTCAACAAATCTCGAGACTCACAGTCGAATTCTCACTAGCTTAGCTCTGATATTGTCCGGAGCTTCATTAGGATGCCCACCGGCGAAAATCCGCGCCGTCAACTTAGACCGTCTCGATCTGTCCCTCGCTTCCTTCTCATCTGTTTCTCTCGCCTTGAACACCACACTAAGCCGTCTCTTCATATGAGCCGCCCACCTCCCGCTCCCGAGCCAGTTTTTGCGCATCCAGTCGCCTTGCTCGCATCCCGTTCATGGCAGCTTGTAACCGCCAGCTCCGAATGCGACCCTTCCAAAATCGCTGGATCAGCACCGCGGCTCTATCACGATCCTCCTGAGTGTAGAGCTTGGCGAAGTCGTTCCGCGGCCCTGAAGACTCGTCGCTCGAGAGCAGATGTGACAGTTCGACGGAACCTCCAGTGAGCTGTCCACGGGCCAGGTACTCCCGACGCGCATCATGTGATTCCGTACCGCGTTTCGTCCACTTCTTCACATCACTTTGGTACCCGCTGTCATCGTAAGGGCGTCCCGGGCGGGAGCTCTGCCATGTATAGCTGTAAAACTTTACCGCATTCATCCCTTGTTGCCCACCCTCAACCAGGCTTGAATTCTGCGTGCATTTTTCTTGGCGTTTGCGGCGTCCTCAGACCTCGCACGCAGGGCCGCAGCGCGATGTTCTCGAAACGAGTTTTCTGATAGCTGTCGGTACGAGGGACCCTCCAGAGTCTTACTCCTCTCCAACTGCTGAGCCTTCTTAGCGAGGAATTTCGATCGGTTGTCTGCCCAGGCGTCCAAGTCCCTGGCGGCCTCATGGGTCAGAGTAGATGAGACCCTCTCCTCGATCCTGATAATGCACTGTCGCTAGTGTTACCCATTCAGCAGTTCGACTTAAGGATGCTAGTAATGTCGGTGGAGCCATTATAAAGCTCATAAGCGGTCGGTTTTGGCGATAAATCTTGTCAATTTTCTCAGGGTTCTGGGATACCCAGAGCATCATCATTGTTGGAATATCTACCAGACTTCAGCCCTAAGCTGCGCCTCTACATTTCCTCACCGAATTGCCATGTAAAAACACTCTCTTCAATGCTGACAAATGCAGAAATTTATGGAAGATCCACGTCGGAATATGTAGACGAGCACATTCACATATTGTGATGCTGGGTTTTCTGATACTATGCGGCTCACAACTCCCGAGCGTCGGCCGGCATTTCGGCGATGTCTTTCTGAATCTGTCCTCTGACAAGTGACGTCATCGAGCTGCTTAGGAGAAGTTCCGACGATTCGTCGCCTGCAAACTGTAATAGTCCCGCCTTCGATGATGTAATCGAGCACTGACCGTATTTACTGCTCCGATATGTGAGTGACCGTCCCTGCTTAATCTCAGAATCGGTATCATAGAGCATCCTCAACATCGTAAGTCTACCCCAGTTAGCTGTTTTATATCCTATATTTAGCTTCATTGTCTTCTGGCACCTGCCGACTAAGCCTTGTGATGAGCTCGAGGGCATCCGGAATCGTGTAGTGCTCGAGTAAACGGTTCTTTTGCGACTACCTATGTTTGACTACGAATTTATTTACCATTCTAAATTTCATTGTCATGCTAATAACAGTCGACTAAGAAGCTGCGTTGCTCACTACACCCGGACTACTGCGGGAGCGGAATCTCGCTTATTTCCGTAACCGCTGTCCCCACAAAGACAGACCTGAGGAATCGTCTCTCGGTGGCTTCATCCCATTGGAATTGGCATGTTTTGCTGCTCGCTGATTTTGGTCGTTCTCCCGACTCTGTTTTGGCTGCCACTTTCTCCAAGCACCGCTCTGCCGGAGCTCTCCTTCGCTCCTTTGCCCGCCTCGCCGGCGGAATAAAATCCTTCATCACCTCAGCGACATATTGCGTCTTCAGCAGCCGATTCAGGTGCGAAGTCGCCGCGTACTTCTTAGTCTGAAGCCGAACGTTCTCGGAGCCAAAGATTCCCACCAGACCTACCACGCCATCTGCATTCCTCATCACCCGTTTAGGCAGGTCGGGTATGGTTAACCGTGGGACGCCCTCCTCGATGTCAGCTTTCTTGGCTTCGTACCTACCTAGGCCTGCTCGCAATGCGACGCTCTGGCATGCTTTGGGCGGAGGTCTATGGGCTTTCAGTGGGAACCCACTTTGGCGTCACCTTTGGTCCATTTTAATCCGCTCCTCCTGTATTCCCCTAATACGATTATCCCATTTCTGTTGATATTTCTCAAGTGCCCGGCAGTTTCGTCGAAATTTTCGTGCCAGATTTGACGTTTCCGAGGTCGGTCGTGTGAGATACGTAAGAACGTCTCGCTCGTTGTCAGCAGTGCGGCTGCTCCTAAATCGATAAGATTCGCCCACCAATTAGGTGTTATTTTCTTGACCGCCCAGTAGGTCTGAGGACCCCTGAGGCCCACAGCAAAGCACTGCAGCTGTGCCCCTAACCTAGCTGATTTTCTCCGATCCCAAAAGACAAGAAAGACACAGCGAGCGGCATCGAATGCAATCCGAGACTCGCGCAATTACTAATGACGAAGTGTTACTAAATTAAGCTTACGAGGTCGACACCGGCGCGAGTTGCCGGCATTTAAGCTACAATCTCAAGCTGCAAATACAAACCGCCGATGAAGTCCGCAAGGTATCACGGCTACTGATAGTAGCCCAGTAATACTGGGCCAGTATGACTCCACCGTTTCATCTTACATCAGCTTCGATGGCTCGTCTTTACCAAACTCTTCCTCTAGCGATCCCAGAGAGCTGTTTGAGCTCGACGAAGCTAATGAGCCTCATGTACACTGTACAACAGAGACTATTAGTCTACCCAGTTTTTTCGCCATGGACTTCGACAACGCAGCAGTGACGACTTCCGGGCTAGGAAGCTCCGGCCTGTAGAGTAAATCGTCAGCCACTCCTCCCATATGAACTCTATGCGCCAAATTAACTGCTAAACCCAGCGAGCCTTGCAGAACCCAGTGTCGGGCTTCATCAGACCATCTTAGATGGCTTCACTAAACGGGGCTAAGGGGATATTAAGGCTATGGCACCCTCTTCTCAGGACTTCACGACAAAATTGCCTAAACTGCGAAACTCGAATCGTGCTCAGAGTACGACTGTCATAATCAGGCACCACTGCAGCACATGATAACGACAATCTTCGGGGAATCAGACAAGGAAGAGATAATCGAACTAATCAAAGATAATAGTAGCATTAAAGAGCGGCGGTGGTGATGCCATCATCACTAACAATATCAAGTACACACACACTAAATAATCATTAGCATCATCTTTACCAGACTTCTAGATATACTACAATCCATAATGATGATAGAGCAGCAGCACCAGACTTAACAATGACAACCTAATATAAATACAAAAGAAGGAATAATGCTGATACGGATTCCCGAGGGTTGGCATTGATAACAGTAGTAACGCAGCGGCGGCAGCGAATCGGCAAATTCAATATTATTATCATCATCTGGTCATGACAGCGTCCTTGCAGCAGCATGCTACTTAAAGCCTACAGCAAACGAGTACCATGGCAGCAGCCATCACCAAAACAACTTCAAATACTACTTTCACTATCCCCACAAAAGTGCACTGCAGTACTGCAAAAAAGGTATAATAGTAGAATAGGTGTTGTTGGTTATTCAACGTCACCACCACTGACAACAACATTACCGTTGATGATGAAATCAGTAGTAAACCATCGTGCTACCATCATAATAGTATGAGGCAACAAAAAGAGGTGTACGTAGTAATTAAGCCGTAGTTCCCGTCTTGATAGGGAGTCGATTAGGCAGGACGACCGAGGGCGCCGTATTGCTCCTGACGGGCCCTCGTCTCAATACCACCGACTGAGAGGAACTGTCTTCGCTTCTAGAGATGCAACCCGGAGCAAGAGTTTGGACCTCAAACCGACCCACTTGTTTACGTGGCATAACTTGTGCTTGCTCGGGGAAGCAGTCACATAGGAAACGACCAACTCGACGGACTCTCAGGGGCTCAATGGCCACCGAAGTTGATGCTGAACTGGAGCTACTCACGTAACCACATTCAGCAGTAGTACTTGAACTCGCACAAGACTTAACCGACGCATCACCACAATTCAGACTCCCACTCCTTGAAGGAATATCACCACCGCAACATTCGCGATAGGAAACTTTAGTATGATAGGTCTGAGACGCCACACCTTCCGAGTCAACCTCGGCTTCCTCGATGAGGAATCGACCGCGCCTTTGAACGCCGCCAATACGGAGCGGGACCGATTCGGCCATCACTGGAGACCACCGGAGGAAGACCCCGAAAGAAAGAAATCCAACAACACCTAAAATACGAATGATCCGCCGCTTAGCCCCCTCCTACATCCATTCAACTACTAACTATAATGGCTCAACAGCGCGAGCGACCGGCAAGAAGACTGCTGCGCGATCGCCCCGCTGTGATCGTTTTCCGCGAAAACAATTTAGCGCTCGCCCTAAAACATGAAACGGCGCTCGTTGCGCTGCCGAATCTTTTGTCAATTAAATTGGCATTTCACTGGGCACTCTCAAGCACTTTGAGAGAAGTATGCACTCTTCTACCGACATGTGGACCAGAGTACTTGAATCACCCGAATCACAGTGGAAGTTGTTCAAAAAAAGCTCGGTGTGACCCCTTGTCGCAACGCAACAGACATTCAGCAGAAGAAGCTCCCATTGGAGGAACAGTTCCCCGTCGCCATTACACCACACAATAATGCGGTCACGGACATGCCATCACTCCTTAGTGGGAGACGAGTCACCTTATCCGTCAGCTCGTGTACTCGTGCCAGGGAGGGCTGTGCGATGTGCTACAACAGGCCTGACGTAATGCACACAGGCAGTCACGCTTACCGCCAGACCGTGGTGGGCTTCGATGAGGCTCCGAACTTGATTGCCGCCGAATAGCTTCAACCAGGGGTTCGCGGCGTAGTGTGTAGCTTCGTCTAGGCCCTCGAAATCCTAACAGATCAAGGAACTAATGATCCAGCCAAGTCATTCAAGCTAGCTTGTTATCCACCCGACTCGAAGAAAGACGCAACTAGACGCGATCGCGGACCTGCCCAAGATCAAGCGCCTCCTTGATCGCTCTGTTAAGCGGATTTATCGTAGCATCGAGTTCGCTCTGTGCTTTCGAGAGTAACCCGGTCATCTCGTGCGCTCTAGTATGCATCGCATCATGCATTTTGCCCTCGAAAGAAGCTACGTACCTAATTCCAACATGACTTGAATTTTCCTCGCCACAAGTTCATTTCTAATCCCCAACCGACGGCCCCAAGTCTGCACGAGTATTCCCAAACCGCTGTCGAAAATGTTGCTCCAAGAACTCTCAAAATTTCTGTTATCTTGCAGCCCCGGTCGTCTGCTACGAGAATCTTCCCTTATCGGTGAGCTTGCCTCTTTATCGGTTTCAGCAAGTGTGAATCTTTTGGATGCATTGAGCTCCATTCCCTCAAGACGTTAGGAAGCCTCTGCGCCCCCTTGACATGTGCCGGCGGGTGATGATGATGATGATGAGGCGACTCATGCGTTGAGTGGTGATGAAGCACCACCATTAAAGACTATCGGGGCATCAATTAAAGTCCGCACCAGCCTAACCGCAAAGGGAGACCGCGATCCAAACCAAATCCATTTGTTTGGAAAACGCACGCACGATGCGACGCACGCGCACCACCTCCGGGCGAGCGCTTTTTCAAACGAGCACTTTCGTGGAGGGATTTCGGTTGCGGGTGTCTCCTCTAATTGATGCCCTATCGGTAAAAGATTCTGTTGTCAATTTACAGATCGAAGCACTTCCGCTTCCGATCTGATCGCTCGTGTCCCATGTTGAATTTGTAATCCAGTTGTACGTTGGGGTCGTTCAATGGGCCAACTCGCACGGTCGATCCTAGGATTCGCTTTAAGGCGTCCTCACTGAACGCAGTAAGCAATCCTGAGCCTTTCTTTCACTCAGCAGAAACGTCGAAATTCAGCCCTCAGGCCGAGTACGCTTTTCGCTTGAAACTATTCGCTTTCCCCTACCACCCTTTGGAGCATAGGCAGTCCCTTTGTATAGTAGTTTCGATCCTTGGTCGTGGGCCATGTCCCGCTTCGTTCCGACAGTCTACGCCGAGGCCACGACTTGGACCAGAGACTCCCACGATCTCTTCGACTACGAAAGCCAACATGTCGTTCGTACAGAATTTGCTCTCAACCGAACAGTCAGGTTCGTTCGGAGAAATGGTAAGCCCAATTGGCTCGACCAGCTTGAGCTATGGTTCCCTGTCAGCTGACGTTAGAATGGAGGATGCTTCGATCGATGCGCTGCCCTCGCGAGAAGAGTCTGATTATCTGATGAAGTGTATTAATTTCGATACCAGGTGCGGCCTCCTTGCTCCTGTATTAAATCACGTTTCTCTCCAGATACATGCTCCAACCAGCCGACAAGCAGGCCGACGCGTGCCGCCTTATCCCAAAGAAATTGTGGCTCGTGATTAGGGAGGTTTGTGCCCTTCGCCCTGTTGGGAGGACTTACTGTATTCAGCTCGGCCCACATACTCTCACAGAAGGTGACATCATAAAACTCGGCCGTTTCAAGTTGCGAGTTCGACAGCTCTGTGCAGAATCGGAGGATCAGCTGGTCAGCATCTCAATTAGGGAAACTGAAAATTCCAAAATATCGCCGCAGATTCGCCCGGATCTCAGCGGCTCGGAGTGCGCGACTTCGGTGGCCCGTTGTGCTCCTCCAGAGGCAGATGGCATGCCTTGCAGAATTTGCCTTCTTGAGGTAAGCACTGCTCCATGCCGTCCATTGGCGATTTCCTATCCTGCAGGCTTCGGGGTCGGACGAGGAGGACCCGCTCATTGAAGCTTGTGCTTGTCGGGGGAGCATTCGTTACGTTCATCTCGGCTGTCTGCGACATTGGATCCAGGGAAGGCTGTGTCTAGGCGGCAATGAGGGACACAACAGTCCTCACACGTGAGCTTTCATTTACATCACAGTGCAACATGTCCCTTTTCAAGGTACCTGTTCCGTCAGCTCACCTGTGAGTTATGCCGCACAAGCTACCCAATGAACATTGTCTTCTCGGATGGAAGCATGTCACAGTTGGTAAGACCGTTCCATTGTCGACTCGTCTCGTATAACTCCTCCAGGTCCCTATGCCGGAGACCAAGGCGCCCTATCTAGTGTTGGAGAATATGATGAGGATTGATCCTGCTGCCGAAGGTGCTATCCCTTCAGCCTGTCAGAAGCCTTCAACCCCTCCGTGTGTCAGGCGGCGAAGGGCAGTCGTCGATACACTCGAGAGGCGTTTATGTGATATCACTGGCCGGCAAGAAGGCGCTCAAGCTTGGCCGTGGTCATGAGAGCGACGTTAGGATAGCCGACGTAATGCGGTTAGTCCATCACGAGTAGTGTCGATTGTGCGATAGGTGTCGATATCTCGCTGGCATGCAACAGTCTCGTTCGCAGAAGACGGACGATTCATTCTGGAAGATCATAATTCTAAGTTTGGAACATTAGTAGCGATGAGGCGTCCAAAGCTTATCGATGCCTCAACTGGTAATACTGGCGGGAATTTTCACGGGAGTTTACGCTCAATCCATCTCGCACATTCTCGCATCGCACGCTGCCACTAAAAAGTGCCACTCCACATGTGTTCCCACCCCGGCTTTGGAAGTCTCACGATACTTCGCTCAGGCGATGATGAGACTGACGCTGGTGGCCCAGTATTAACAGTGCAAGCAGGAAGGACGGTCTTCAGGCTTAGTACGAGACAGCCAAGGTTGGTTCCCCGGCTCTGAGTTTACGTGCATGGTATTCCCACGAGCAGGTATGAGGCTGTAGAGGATGCTGGGATGGAGGCCGTCAGAAATTTAATTCTTGGACAGGGAGAAGCTGGGAGAGTATTTGACGACCAGCAAGCGTTGTGATGATGAAGATATGGAGAAACAGCGGTTCATTTCTGTTGCTCTACGTTCCGCTATGTTAGCTGTCTTTCTTCATTCATTTACTACACAACCATCCGCTCCTTGGTTCGGCTGAGCTCACATCATCACTCTCGTCCCGATTACCCCAATGTATACTTGTACCCTCGATCGGCTAGCATTTCGAGGCTCCAACTCGTGTGACGTGTTCGATTATTACCTTTATCTCGCCATCTGGCGGGGACCTTATTTTTGTCATACAATCACACTTTGCGTTGAATTCCCGGTGAGATCGTTCCTGCAGCCAGCCTTGTTGGAGTTTTCTATTTATGATCGGCGGGAAGTGCCTCGGATTTCTAACATACCGATCTGCCTTCATTGCATCTCTGGTACTTGCCATGATGTACTGCGGTGGTCACATGGCTCTTGTGTACTACTTGTACAACGATATGGTGAGTTTGGCGCTCCATTCGCTTGAATCATGCTTTTATAGGGCTACCTCGATTGGTATAGGCAATGGCTCATACGGCCGATAACCTATTTTGCATGGCTCTGTATGGTGTTAGACTTCACACTGGCTTTACTGGTCTTATCCCTCAATGGCAACATACGATGTTATCTTTTATCAGCTTGGCTGGGAGTGGTGGCAGTGGCTATCGTTGTGTAGGACAGCTACCTTCTAAGTAGCTCACCTTTATTGCGCAGGTGGCTTGGATACACAGCGTACGTCTGCCAGCAACTGAAGGTGAATGCGTTCATGTTGATGCCTGGGGTAAGCGCCTTAGCTGGGCACCTCGTTGTTCTACCTGTTTCGTCAGACGCAACTCATGAAAGCTGCGGCTCAGTCGGAGGGCCATAAAACCGCCAAGATGGTCGGCTCGACAGTTGCAGCGATGATGGTTAACCCGGGCTCCATCGAGCACGTTTACTATATGCTTCCATCTCCAGTCAACTTATGTTTCTGGTGGGGGATCCAGTTGTAAGTGTTATCCGCCAGATAGCTCCATGAATCGGTTCTCGTGGCAGGCATTATCCAGCCCTGGTCTTCGGACTCGGATCATTTAGTATATTTATACTCCAGCTTGCAGCAGGCATCGCATTGCAGCCCGTACTGAAGGCCGGGGGTAACGGATCAGAGGGAGTTACCGCGGACAAAATTCAGTTGTGGTAGACCGCCTTAGATCCGAGGCTTTCGTATCCTTGTGGGAAGGTACGCTCTGGCGCCTAAGAATCGACGGATTTTATACCAGAAGGAGTTGGCTGACATCGACTTATCTGAAATTGATCGTCTGATGGGAGTGTCCGATTCGGATATCGAGGGCGGCGGGGACGAGGATCTGGCGGCGCCGTCGACGCAGGCGTGAAACTTACAATATAATATCATCTCATGCTCTCACCATTCATTCACCACTGGTAAATTACCAGTTAAATAATGTTGTTCAGGAAGTGATTTATATATCACTGTGCACGGTGTTGAGTTACAGTAGCGTCGGCTCGGGTACTACCAAGGACGGTCCTTGAAGGAGCCTGTAAGGAGAAATAGTGTACTGTCTGTAATGTCAAGGCTTAACTAGCTCAATTGGTCGGATTGACTACTGGTTAGTACCACTAACCACTTCAACCCAATCGGTACGAAGGCCTGACATTTAACTAACTATGAGCCTCTACAAAAGAGTTGGCATCGATAGTTGTACTTTTCGTCGCAGCGAACGATAGGATTGTTAGAAGAAAGACTGATTGCTGGGATGGTATTGGTGACAATCACGGCTGATCACCAAGGGCCGACATGTAGCGTAGTGATACTTGATGTACTGAGGACAGCCACGAGGCAAGGCCGATGTCTCTTGACGAGACGTAAGCGAGTGCAACAAGCTCTACGGGTGTGGACGAAGGGGAGGGCCGTCTCTGAAGGCACAGACCACGGCACCTGGACCATTCACACAGTCCATTCCCTCTGGACAACCAACCTGGCAAAGAACACATACTACGGAATACTAGAGACCGAAGCAACAACGGATTCATCCGCCTACTTTATCACAGCCAAGGAAACAGTACCCCGATTTGCAGGTGGCGGGAGCCGTAATCGCCGGCTGGGGAGGAGGGCATTGGGTATCATCCTGGCAATCGTACGGAGCACATGTAGCATAACGAGAACCATCGCTGTCCGAGAGACCATAACTTTGCTGTTGATTGGGGCAGGCAGGATGCTGACCCGAAGTAGGCTTTCCATAGTTGTCTGAAAAACGACTGCTAGAGAGTTCTCGGTCATCATGAGGTTTACCTGGAAGGCCTTGCTTCTCGAAAAGGCAAATGGGGAATTCATAGAAGAGGGTCTCACAATACATCCTGTCAGGGCAGGCATTACCCTACGAATAAGTGGGAAATTCCCAGTAACACGCACCTTCCTTTATCAAAGCTTGTAACTTACTTCCCCGCATGTCAGCAGGCACCAGAGGCCGTTAGATTGGACCTTTGCAGTCGTTCCTTCAGGCGCTGGGGGGCAGTCGGTGCGAGGTCTTCCGTAAACCGAACAGATGGCTCCTTGTCGAGATGAGTCCCAAACAAATGAGAAAGGCTGCTGGCCTTGTGGGCCAGGGCAAGAATCGCCATCAGGCTCGCCATAGTAGCCCGTATCTAACGGCAGCAATTTTAGTGAAGCTCCAGCTGAGGTAGGGTCACCTGCCAACTCACCAGTGACGCTCTTAAGCATCCTGAGAAGGGGCCGGGATGTATTCTAACAGCATGCCGATAATCCTTACTTTCCTTCGGTCACCTTGCGAACGGCGAGAGCCACAATGAAGACTTGAGCTGATCGCATGTTTGTTGCTCTTTCGTTGGACGGGCTGTGGCAATAGCTGTAAAAATACTCCAATAGCACACGTGGATTTCGTACAGCGTAAGTTGTACGCGTCAGCATCTTCTTGGTAGTTGAATCTTCAACCAGTGCCTGGTTGGAACCAACACTCGACGTGAAGCTGTTATGGACAGCAGGTCAGTATAAATAGAAGTTCTCCAGCAACCCGAGGAATCCCACTGCGATTTCCCAGGACTAAACTAACCACCACTACAGCGACCTTGATAGCGCTTTACCGGCTGGATAAGGCTTGTTTTTGCATTCCCGTCCTGGACTGAGCTTTGAGCGGATTTTTACTGGCTCAAATTGAGCCATTAAGGTCTCAAAAGGAGAGATCTTATCATTTGGTTACGGGATTCAACAAACCAAAGCACCTTAACCAATCCACGAGATCCCACCTACGGCCCTAATACTCTTGCTGATGAAGCAACGGCCATAGCTCGGCCCGAGCAAAGCACGCGTGCGCTTCACAGTGTGAAGCTCATTCGAAGCGGAGGCAAAGACTGATTGACAGAAAAAAACGAACTAATGATCATGCAGAGAAGCTCTCCATCAAGCTTCATGAAAGCCTGCAAGTTGAAGACGGAGGGGCCCGAGCAGCGGTTGGGGACTAGTTGCGTGAGCCCGAATCTTGTCATCAACACTGACAGTATCGACAGCGTTATACCGTACTGTGTTCAAGGCTTGAAGTTCAAGCACATGTCTGCATGCACGAAAAGCTTGCCCCGGAACAGCTGCTGAAAGTAGTCGCTCGTTTCAATGCGCAACTACTCAATCGCGGAGACAGGCGAGAGGAGGCGCGGAGACAGCGCATTTACCAGACTTTTTCAATCTCATTTCTTCAATAGAGTACCGTGGACAGAAAATGGATCTCACACTTGGGCAGGCGGACTCACGAGTTATGACCCGAACTTCTGATGCCTGGTACAAGGCAAAATGCCGCAGTTATACAATGTTAAAGAACATGCGCTGTTACGCGTACGTATTAGCTCTAACGCACAAACTCTCCACGTTTCACGCTCGTTGTGAAACGCTCACGCCTTATCTCAGGCTGAAATTTTGCACAGCTACGTCCTTATAGCTATCACCATGCAGAATACGAAGCAAATTTACCGGTGAATTCCAATTTCGACACGTTAGCCCCCCTTATCAGCGGTCGATGGCTTCCCGCACGCACGGTGTGGGCGCGCTCCCTCGGGGGCCCCTTCCCCCGACCGCGCAGAGGCCTCACGGCCTAGTACAGACTCTGTACTACAGAGGTTTTGGCAAAACAGGAAGCCGCGCACCGAGGAGCATTGACGAGGGTAAGTGATGAGAGCAGCACTGGCATGCCTTTCGTAAACGAGGTTTGAGAATGACGCGTAGTCACGGGACGGAGTCGCGATGGCTCTTTGCGCGAGTAAAGATGCATACGTGAACCAAACCAGCAGCACGTTCTCGGGACGCTAACGTTCGGCGAGACTTGGAAAAAATCGTCTTCGAAGATATCTGGGCATGCGGGGCATGTGCCCTGACCGACTACTTTAGAACACAATGAATCCAGTTGAAAGGATAAGATAATCCACATCACCCGAGGGCACCATGGTGGCTTGGAGCTAAGCCGACTTTCATGTTTGCTGACATAGTAACTACAAGAGCACTCAACCACTCTAGCTTTACCGCGATCGAAGACTGCATAGTAACTTCGTAGCAACGTGTTCCCAAGGATCCATAGGTCTACATTGGAGGTCAGTGATCAACACTCTTCCTGCTGCAGCAGCAGTAGGATGGTTCACCTTTCTTGTCATGCAAACGCATCCCGGCGAAGCCTGGCTCACAGTCGGAGCCCGTGTTGAAAATGTAGTATTGGTCCGCAGTCAATGGTAATTGGTGAATCACCTCTGGAGTCTCGCCTTGAATAAGTATTGTGATCTGAAAGAAAAATAAGATCATGAGGGAGGAGCTCAGCCCGCCGATTACATTGGGACCAACACAGTTGTCCGTTTCAATGGCATCAGTCAGCTTAACAATGCTTTCCACCGGCCCGACTATAAGGCTAGTGCCAGTGTCAACAAGGGCCGGACAAGTTGTGTTGCAAAGATGGAGCCGATGACCGTTAACTGCAATGTCAACCATAGGGATGATCCACTCCTGAAACTATCTCTGCCGAAGTAACAGCTGGTTGCCCGGGGCAAGCACTTGGCGTTGTGAGCGTCTCACTGCCTCCACGGGGCTCCACAATATCGAATGGCCGCGTTCTATGCGCTTGTGTTCTACACTTCCAACTGACAGAGATCCACGGAAGCGGGGATCGAACGAGTAGTAAAAACCGAGCGTGTGGAATGCAGCGGAGAGGTCAATCAAAGCCAAGCCAAATGGGTCTTCGGGCTCTGTGAAGCCAAGCCTGATGATAGCGAGGAGGAAGTGTTATGAAGATGCTCAAGTTAGGTTCTTAGCAACTGAGCTTACCCGCAAATGCCATCCGCGGGGGATGTAGCGAACGGGAATCTGCTCTCGCCGATGCTCACGCCGAAGGTCACTTGTGGAACAGTAACGTTAGCGACCTGATAAACTTGCTGGTGCACATGTATAGATCCAAACGTGACTTCAATCTTATCGGTTTCACGCTGAAGCTTCACATCGCCAGTGCCGTAGTGGATTGGAAACTAAGAGGAATAAAAGGGATATTGTTAGACCAGCAGCCGTTACCAGTTTGGAGTCGCTCATCAGACTAGCTGCAGAGCGTGAGGTGGCTGAACGAGACTCGGCAAAGCGCTGAAGGGGAATGGTCCGTACAAATAAAGAAGTGACAGAGGCTCACTCTATGGCGTCGGCAAGCCGCGCTTTTGCACCTCCTTCCAGGGACCCATAAGGTGGACGAGCCAGTATCGTACACCACTGAATATACAGGAGCTCTCAACTTTTGAAATAAGGGCACGGGTACCTCTGAAAGTCTGTCCGGGCGTACCAATCTTGATCTCACCGTAGAACTCAGCATTAAAGAAGTTCGCCAGCTCCAAAGGTTCCTGAGCCAACGAGGACGCGCGCATCGCTTTATAATTTCGCCGGAGTGCTGGAAGCAAATGTGAGGCTCGATCCTCTAGACAGCTGTAGGCGCTTTGTAGCGGGATGGTAGCAGAGGAAGTAGGATAAACCAGCATCATAGCCACCAACAAGGTTACGGTGTGCATCAGCGTTGTCATTCTTCAAAAAGCCTCGTTCAGATAGAAGCAAAAATACAGACCGAGTAACGCAGTTATACACATGTTGACAGAAATTGGAATCAATCTTCAGCGAGGGGTCGTGCAAGAGGCCTTCTGAAAGACTTCGGTCTCGCTTTGACGGTTTGGTCAGCGGCCACTTTGGAATCGATTTGGGCAGCATCAGACAGACGATCGGAGCATGTAAGAAGGAATAGACTGGAAAGAAGTGTGTTGCTGTCTTGTGGAGTGGTGGTGACCTACATGAGAACAAAGACGACCAAGGCGATACCTAGGCCTTGTGCGAGCTCCTGTGCGAAGGTGTAAAAGTCTAGTTCCGATGCACGTGGGCTGTGGGTCATGCAAATAGTTTCCAGTAACTACAGTTGGAGAAATGATTAATAATTAGTCATTAGTCGGGTGGTCGAGTTCAGTTGATCGATTTGAGACTCACGGCACGCATTTCAACCTCAAGATACGCAGGGGGAATCTTTGCGCATCTGAACTTGACGCACGCAAGATACTGGAGTGATCAAGTGGTCGTGCGCCTCTGAGGTCGGAGCGTGCAAGATCCCACCACGGTCAACTCATGGTGCATATCTTAGGACCGTCTAGCAACGAAGTGTAGAATGAAGTTTGACAACCCTGTCCAAACCCGAGGAGTTCCGTTCCTACACGTGGAGCAAGTTCAAGTACTCACTCTTCCGAGTCCACATGCTCGGAAAACCCATCCTTCCGAGATGGGGATAGAATTATCTGTTCGAGTGGCACTCATGGGGATCCCCCTGATCCCAGTGTTTTCATGGTATTCACAGTCGTTCACGTCCAAACGTTTTACTTCCACAACGCGAAGCCGTTCAGGGAGAAATAACATACAAATGCACTGTTGCAGTTCGAAACACGTTCAATGGTTCTCGGGTCGAAGGTGACCATCGTCTCAGCATGACCGCAGTAGGGTTCATCGCAGACTTTGCGATTCTCAATGCGAAATTATCTGCCCGACTTCTCCAGGCTGCTGGGACCCGAATGTCGCCAACTCGTCGGCACGTTTGTTATGGCGCCTTAGTTTGTGAACCCAAGTGACGTTCATATGATCGGACAGTTCATTGACACTGCTGTCAGCGCGCTCTTTGAGTCGCCGTAGCTCAGGTTTGTTCACTTTCCATTGAGACGGGCCCATCTGATGTATCACAAGGCTGCTGTCTCCCTGGATAACCAGATTCGCTGGTTCTTCAATGAGCTCTTTCACCTTGTCGAGGCCCATGCAGAGCGCCTCGTATTCTGCTTC
The DNA here is from genome assembly GCA_013115145.1 of Perkinsus chesapeaki. Taxonomy (NCBI): domain Eukaryota; phylum Perkinsozoa; order Perkinsida; family Perkinsidae; genus Perkinsus; species Perkinsus chesapeaki. Next base: position 40,854 of record JAAPAO010000043.1, read on the forward strand.
ATTATTAGTTCTTCCAGGACCAAGCTTGAGGGACCAGGCAGCTATCTCGTCCAGTCGACCCGTGCCGTCCTGCCTATACAGCGCAGCTCCGCTGCCGGCGCTGGATTGTTCCCCTTGGGACCCGCCGTCGAATGTCAGCATCAAGTTCGGGAGGTTCGCTGGTGGGGGTGCCGGCCCATGGCCATCTTCAGGATGTAATGAGTCTGGTATGCTACAGACCGACACTTGAGATCCCAGGCCTTCTTGAATTCGAGACCGTTTCCGGGCAGGTTCAACAAACCGTGAAGCCGCAAGGTAGTTGCCCCGCAATCGGCTTGCTTGAGGCCCCTGAAAACAACGCGTCATTCTCAGGCAGCCTTTCTCGACGTTACCATGAAGTTGAGGGAGTTGCAAGTTCTATCAAGCTCCATAACCGCATCGAAGTTGAGACTCTGTCGCACCCAGAGGGTGTTCTTGTACACTTCTGTCCACTTCCAGTCGCCTTCACCGATCTCCAACAGTACTTCATCTACGTCAGAGGTTGATGAGACACCTTCGACAGGGGGTGCCTCCAATAAGTTGGGCTTGTCGGTCCCGTCGCATGAGGCTCCACGGTGAGCAGCTGGCGTGCCACTGCCAGTGAAGCCTGCAGCTGACACTGGGCCAGAGAGCTTCTCAGCAATAACCGTTGCGTCCTTTCCATCCGCTACCGCCTTGCCAGATTTAGGGTAGTAGCTGAGGCCTCCACTGTGCTTTTCTAAACGGAGATGGAACTGCTTGCCGCCGTTCTTCTCACAGAAGTCACCTGACATGTAGGGTAGGATGTTATAAAGAACGTGAGTCAAGCTCACTCTCATGGACATCCTCACCCAGGATGATCGATATCGTTTCAATGAGCTCCCGCAAACTCGAGAAGGACCGCGACAAAGCTTTTGGAGGGGGCATTGAAAGTGCACTTCACAGAAGTCTGCAAAGGCCCTCCACTCCCACGATCATGTCAGCTTGACAGCTGGTATGCAATTGGGGTTGTCGGTTACTATTTGACGATGACTTTCCTTGACACTTAAACGCAAGGCGAAATTGCGGTTTGGAAAAAAGTCCACAGTAAGGAGCTGCCTGTTCTGGTTAAACTGCCAGAGAACTCGTCCTTAGTTCGCCTTGGTCTTTTTCGCAGCACGAGCCTCCATCTTCTTCTCGTGCTTCAAACTCTTAGAAGTGTGAGTTTTCCGCTTGGATACCTGCGATGAGCCAGACATCCAGCTCGTCCCAGATTACGAAGACGCCTCCTTACCCCCTCCTCTTGTTGAATAAGCCTCTTAGTTGCGTAGGCCGCGATGCCGAAGAATGCAGCGAAGACACCGAGCATGTACACTGCCTTCTGGAGACTTGTCATAGAATCTCCAGGCAGGCCCACAGCTGCCCCCGAACTGGACTCGCTCTGAAAATGAAGAGATTCTCCGTAGTCTTCGATAGAGGCAACATTGGCGCTTTAAACAAGACACTACCTTCAAGATCCCTTCCAAAAGCTCGAACTGACGGGGCGACATCTGCCCGCTCGGCCCACCCGTGGACTCGGAGTTGAGCAAATTGGTTATCTTCAGGTCATTTTCCAAGAACTTCGCGGGCGAAGATTGGTAGTCCTCTACCCAGAGAGGCGATATTGGAGAGAGGAGTATCTAAGCTTACTCATGAGCTCAGGAGTCATATAGAAATAACAATTCCTGATCATTCCCATCTGCAAGAACTGCATGGCTTGCTCAGCCTGGACCTGATGATGACAAGCACGAATCATTTGGCTTAATACCACATGCCGCTTACTCCGTGTTGGTTCATTATCTCATCCATGGTAGCCTTCAAGTCCTCTTCATGGCGATTGAAGTGAATTCTTGCGACGGCCAAGCACGCCGACATCCTATCCTTCCTTTGAGTAGGAGTCAGATCTTCGTCGACCTGACCACAGGCGCCGCCAAATCCCCCCACAATAGGTTAACCAACGATGAGTACCTCATTAGCTTCGGCCTCCTCTCGTTTAGCCTTCTCGATCGGCGACTCTCCGAGGACATCATCTTCGTCCTCGTCCTCTTCCTCCTCGTCATCCTAAAAACATCTGGAAATTAACTGCCGTCCCATTAGTCGATTACCATGTCATCAGGCGAGCCAGCGAACAGCTCATCATCGTCATCAGGGTCCTCTTCCTCCTGTACTTCAACCTGACAGGATAAACTCGGTCGAGCCCCATATCACACCCCCACAGGTACCTCCGTCTCGGCAACCACGAGGGTTGGAGTCTCCGAAAAGAGAACTGCGAGGGAGAGGATTGAAAGAAGAATCGACCAGTGAACACGCATAGTTGACAAAATACCACTTAAAAGACGGAAATACACCAGTCTCCAGCTGACCCCTTTTTGTGACGCTTTTTAAAGATATTTTCTAGCTCGGATTGCAGCTCAAGCCGAAAATCTGGAAGCCCTCATTATCCGAGGGAGCCGGAAATCGAGTGTGTGTCCAACGACTTCTCCCTGGCTACGTAGTAGCTTATCCTTTTCGGAAAATGCTTCATAAGGGTACTCGTAGTACAAGAAGACTGCCATCATCCGCTCGTAAGCGTTTGAGGCAGTTCAGCGTCACGCGCCACGAAACTGTTGCGCAAGTCTCACTTTCCGTTGGTAACAACCGTAGGTCGCCTACCTCTATGCTGTTTACGGGTGGTTGAGGAAATACCAGAGAGCTGTTTTCCTGCCTTTCTCCTATCGCGTCTGTCTCTCCTCAATTATACAGGCGTTTAGTAGCCCATCGTCTTCCACGATCCTCGTCCCATACCGCTCCTGTCGCTAGTGCAGTTGAAATGGTATATATCTCTACCCAAAGGATATCAGTTAGTCTATCACTTTTATTAATAATGCTTGCATCATCCGTCACTGGTCTAGCAGGATGTATCCTCACTACAGCACAGTTACCCCTCGGCGTCCTACGCCGCAAACTTCGCCGCGATCACCGCAAGTACCTGATGACCGCCACTGCAGCAGTCCTGTTGGAGTTTTGGGTACTATGGGGTCTTTCCTGTGGTTCTAGCATCCGGGATGTTCGTAGGTTACTAAAAAGCACGGCGTTCTAGCTGGGCTGGTGGCCGGGGCCCTCCATTTCGTTGGTAGCCGCCTGGTCATCCCCGGTATAACCGGCGGCATTGGTTCGGGCAAGTCAACAGCAGTCGCCTGTTTGCAGGCCAAATATGATGTCCAGTAAAACGCCGTGAAACTTCCTCACTGATGAGCCAATGTTAGGGTCATTGATGCCGATAAAATTGCGCGGGAAATAATGGAGCCTGGCCGCCCGGCGTTCAAGGAGGTGGTGCAGTCTTTCGGGGACAAAATCCTCACTTCTCAGGGACAAATCAACCGACAGAAACTGGGAGAAATAGTAAGGAGCACCTTATTCGCAGTTCGCCTTTATACCTGCGTAATGTAGGTCTTCGCCGACGACAAGTCTCGGGCCTTACTAAACCGCATCACGCACAAGCATATAATCATTACCATGATGTGGCGTTTGTTTTCCTATCGTGTTCTTCCCCCCTATAACAAACCGCCAATGGTGATGGACGTGCCTCTACTGCTAGAGACGCCTGGTCTACGGTGGGTATGCGACCCTGTGGTTGTCGTTTATGTCGACCCTCAAACTCAACTCGACCGACTTGTCAAGCGATGCCCCACGGAGAGTGTCACTAACTTGACCAACAGGATAAAGGCTCAGATGCCACTCGACCAAAAGGTTGCCATGGCAGATAGGGTTCTGGACAACCGTGGAGATTTGAAAAACTTAGAGAAACAAGTTGACGATTTATACGAGAAGGAACTAAAGAATATGTAATGATAATGTAGCTCGCTATTAAATCCTTTTATCTATCCTACTACCATTCAACACACTTGATTTGTATCTCTGCTTTGTGTCCTTTTACCGGCGTCCCTCACTGCGTCTTGTTGGGTAAATGGGAAGGCTATTGCTGGCAGGTTGCAAGCCAATTAACTGAATTTAATAATGGCAAGCCCACAGTATCATCTAAAAGATCCTTCCCCGTGCGTATCATCGATGATGCATTCATCCGAGTGTTTCAGCAAACTGGCACAGACTGTCACATCTCTCCCCGCTCTATTCCGGTACCACCACAGACATTACGACTCAGTCTACGATGACACCTACACGCCTAAGAACTTCGAGCTCGAGCCGCCGTGTCGTCCTATCGGATGGAGCATGGAGGAATGGCAAATCGCTAAAGAGACGGTCGCCATGGGCATAACATCGACCATTATAAGAGTTGTGGATCGTCCAGCAAATTCTGCCGCCGCAGTAGCGGGCAAGTGATTATATGACCAGCACTAAAGTGATGTCTACGTTTTATTTTTATTATTTTATATATTAGTGCGGGGCCGTCGAGGTCCCCGAGTTTAATTATTTCCACGGCGGCCCTCGTGTGCCCAAATGGGTGCTCGCCGGTACGCCTGACTACTCCATATGGGTGCCGCCTGCCGCGGCGCCTAACATTTTTGTGCGAGTTCTTTCTCCTCGCATAGCGCGCCCGAGCCGCCTTATATCGGATGGTCAGCCCTCTTTGCGTTGTTATTATGGATATCGATATTGAACAACATGTATTGACCTGCAAATGACTGACGTGCATGTTAGATTGTCCAATACCGCCGCCTGTTCAGTTCAGTAACCTAAATTCGCCCGGGAGGTATTCCGCGTACCGGAGCTTGTCCATATGGATCCGACTCGCCGGAAAGCTGTATCCTGCATGATAGGCATGGTTTTGGTCCATATAGCACTGCTGCTCGTCTGTATTTATCTGCAGGAGAACCACGACATCCCCAAGTACTGTGAGACAAAGGGAGTGGTTTCCATACGAATCACCAGGTCGCTCCGAGTGAGCGTTTATATCGTATTCGGGATGCTATCTGGTTTCGGCGGTCTTCTCGTTTATAACGTAGCGAGGCCGTACGTGGCCTCCACGCCGCTGTGGTGGATGAAGCACCTTCACAACGCCATGCTGGTGTCTCCTATAGTGGTAATGGTTCCACCCCGATCATTGTGTTATCCTGTCCCTCTCCAGGTTATGTCGGTTTTGCTTATATTTTCGCGGGCCACGAGCGGGTCGCGCGAAGCAAGCGACTTTTACATCCCCGTAACGGTCGGATCTTCACTGCTGTTCATCATGGCCAGCACTATCTACTATGTGATACTCTGGACAGCGCCGTAGCTTATCACAGGCAAGCAGATACTCTGGTACTGGAGGCATCGCCAGGAAATGGACATCTTCAATGTGGACGAGCTAGGCATGTTCGGTGACATCCTCAGAGGGCCCGCTCCGATCCTGCGCCGCAAGACGTCCCGAGAGCTGGAGGACGTGCTGAATACCTGCACCATCAGCTTGGGGGGCGAGGGGTCCGACGCCCCTCTCCCGGTCGTCATGGGCCATCAGCGGATGATGTCCTCTTGTCCCATTTGTCTCGAATCGTTCGTAGAAAAGGCAGGTGATGATGATGAGGGCAGCCAGCGGGATGCAAGAGTTTGTCTGATCACAGTGTGCAAGCATGTGACCCATCGCGACTGCCTCAAGGTAGGCTCAAGATTCATCTACACCATTCAGTATTATCTATCCATTAGGACTGGTTTAAGACGAAGAACACCACCCAGTGTCCTGTATGCAAGCAGAGCCTCCTCCCCGATAGACAGACCTCTAATCAAGAGCGGTCACATTCTGCTGGAGTGTCATCCACCGAAGGACGTATGTGAGCCCTCAAACATGCTCAAGTGCCTCATTATCGTTGATGTTGAACTGATCACAGCTTGTGTTTGCGAAGTATATGACGATGATGTTCGACTGTATCAAACGCAACTGACCTCCTCTCGCCCAACTCACACGGCTTCATGACATTTCATTGCAAACGCACACGCATGCTGGCTACCCACAGATGGTCGCTTGGCAATCTGGATCGGTCAACCCTATCGGCGTGCAAACTTCAAACTGTCCACCAAGAATGAAACGTTCACAGACTTGGCGCCAGCTGCTCTTTTCGAAGACTCGAAGGTCGAAGTTGTCGTATCGTCTGAGGTAGTTCTGCATGATCTCGTACTTCTTCGACATGCCGGCGAAGTGCAGAACGAATCCAGTTGTGTTGAGGTCGGCTCGAGGTGTCTTGAAATTGATATCTACTTTGCGGGGATCCACAAATTTGATTGATGTGGTCCTTCGAGACCCGAAGGTCCCGGCGAGGCGTTCGAGTTCAGTAAGGACGCAATAGGTAAGATCGGCCACACTGTGAAGTAGACTTCTGAACGGCAATACTTCTGACAAGCACACGCTGGTGTATAAAGGAGAGACTTTCGACCGATCGGGACGGCTTTCGGGCAGCCTTTGAGATACCTCATCACTCACATAGTGGAGGACAGTCAGAGCCAAAGCGTCTTGGTCGGCAAATGGCATGCCATAGACGGTTGCGTGACCCAACAAGATGTCCAGGAAATGTCGGCCATTGGGGCTGTTACGGACAATGGCGAGGCCACCGTTGAGCTCTGTCCGATCCGGGACATCTCTCAGCACCACATCGGCCCCTTCTATGAACTGATGCAAAGGAATGTCGTAACAGGCAAAACTAACAACCATATCGCCCGCATCAGCAACAATCACAGCGTCGAAGTGAGCGAGCCAACGATGCGCTGCCCGCCACTTCATCCATCCAACAGACGCGGGTTGAGCAACACTAACTTCTCGAGGCCGTCCTGAGGGTCCCATGACGAATCGGAGAGGCCATACCGCCCTAGGATACCTTACAGTATGCAGGGCATCGTAACCATCGTACTCCTCGGAATCGACAACAACCTCATAGCCATGCCGGCTAGCATAGCACCGCCACATCCCTACAGCCGCTCGAGTGAGGGGCGACGCTTCAGTGTTGTAAGCCACCGAAAGGATCAGACCAACCCGAGCAGCTTGTGGAACGGCTTTGGCGATACCAGACGAAGCAGAGAATCTCGGTCGCCGGAGCGCCCGCTGCTCCGACATGGCGCACCTTCTAGCGCGCTGCTCTCTCCACCAGTAGAATGCATACGACGATAAACCCGACCTTGGCATCTGTCGCCTAGACAGCGCCACACTGTCCAGGGCCATGGCCAGACCGGACGCCTGGCTGAAGTACAGCAGCTGAAGAGCATAGGAACACTTAGAACGAGAGAGACCTCCACGATGACTGTCTGGGCGCCACACGGAGTGCTGCCACCGACGCAGGTACATGCTGGTGCAGAAGTCGAGAATTTCCAACCTCGCATGCGCGGCATTCCGGCCGACGTCCTCGCACACAGTAGGACTCAGTACACCGGCATCCTCCTTGGTGAACCACTTGGAAGCTAGGATGTCACACTGCCTGTCATAACGACCCTCCCGTAGAGGTGAACACACTAAAGGAAAGAGTTCTACGATCCTAGGATGGAATGGCGGTGCAGTTAGAAATGACACCAAGTTGAAATCGGGCAGTCCAGCCTGCCGGATCTCGCCAGCCAGGTCTGCGAAGCCATCGATTGTAACGTTACAGCAGTGTTCTACTACAGACCGACCACGCATCGAAATGCAGTCCGATGGGCCGCCTTGGTACCGAGGGTCACAACAATGAGCCCGAAACTCCACATCGTACCAGGCATGTGCACACTCTTTGGCCAAAGGCGAAACGACTAGATACGAGACGGATAAAACTGTTCTTGCCAACCATTTGACCATTAAATTGTTCCATGCCCTAACAGAAGCCGATAACCCAAACACTAACAACACAACTCCAAAAAGTGAATTCTTTCCAGCCAGTATTCCTAGCACCGTTGCAAGAGCCTCAGAGTGCGCCAAAAGAAACTATAGCTGCGGCAGCGACGTTCACGAAATAGAACTTCACGCTTACAACTGGATCTTGGCATCCTCGGACTCGGGAATGATGTTACGGTCAACAGCGGTTCCCTCCTCGGCGGACTCGGTATGGAGCTCCATCAAGCGGGTGAGATCGAACTTCGGCTTCTTAAGGATCTTAACCTTGCGGATGTAGCAGTCCTTAAGAGGGTAGATAGAACGAGTCTGCTTCTCGATCTCGGCACCGATAGATTCGGTGACGAAACGCTTGACAAGGTCGCTCATGCGGCACTTGGAAGCCTCAGCGGACATGATCTCAACCATCCTGACATCACAGAAAATAACAGCAATCTATGGGTTCCCGATCATTACTTCTTGCGGATCCTGCGGATCTGGGCACCGCTGGCATAGCAGTTAGCCTTAACAGACTCCGGGCGCTTCTTAGTGAAAGCAATGGAGAAAAGACGGAGGATGTAACCATCGGTGGTCTTGACGTCAACGTGGGCCTCAATCAAAGTCTGCCACTTGCGGATGAGAGAGCAGAGCTTATCACGAGTGAAGTCCATGCCGTGGAAGTCGGTAAGAGCGTTGCGGCCCTGAACTTCCTGGATCTCCAACTTAACCTTACGGAAGGAGTGATCCTCGTTGGAGTTCAAGTCGGCAAGGTTGACTTCGCAGACGCGGCCCTTGAGAGCCTCAGAGGCAATCTAAAAGCAACGCAAAAATCAAACAACGAACATAGGCTAATGATAAAGTGCGTGTAGGAGAAGAATGCAAGAAAACAGCAGGGGTTGAATATTACCTTGGTACCGGTGGTCTTGGTGACCAAAGTCTTACCGGCCTCGCGGACGGAGAACATAGTGGGGGCCTTAACCGAGTACCACTCCTTCTTGAGGAAGGGATCTCCCCTACAGAAAATACAATAATAAATCAAACGATAAGAACAGCAATCAAGGATATAACTTTAGAAATAAACCGACAAGAGATGTGTATCTGGCTTAGCCTCTCACTAGTGTCCCTTATTACACCTTCTTCTTGCCTCCCTTCTTTCCCTTGGTGAGTCTCTTGTTCTTGCCAACGGCCATGGTGCTGGTGTACGGGGTGGCTTCACTTCCTCGGCGCGAACTCTTAATCGATCACTTGATCGATTTTAACAGAGCGCGGGCGGAGCGACGGCGCAATTTTTCACCTGCAGTTGGGCCTAGCTTTCCTTCCTGGTACGCTAACATTACTCATTCATACCATCGCTCAACCGTACAGAAACGCCACAGAGATTTACAGATGCTCATATAGCTAACGTTTGAATTGCTTCTCGGTTTCTTTACTGTCTGAGAGTCCTTCTAATCAACCCTAATCAGAATTCACTCATGAGCCTCAGTCACGGTTTTCATATCAGCAATGGTTTCGATCAGCAATTGTGTATTATTCTGGCAGAGGTGTTCTTAAACCTTTTGCCTGTGTCGAAGCTACCCAGCAGTAAGGGTTGTTGTTGTCGATGGTTTAAGCGGTTTGGTACTCTCCAATGACTAACTCAAGTATCATCTAGTAAGAGAATATACTAATAGGACCCTTCGCAACGATAACATCAACAACACTTTGTTTCTATCATCTCTCCTTTCTTCTTTATCGTCGATCTCCACCATCTCTGCCGCTTCCACGATTGTAGCCACGATCAGTCGAGTAGCGTCGATAATCTTGACGGGAATCAGAACGTCTTCTGTAGTAGTCCGAGGAGGAACGCCTATGGTGTTAAGACCGCAACAGTAATTTACCTAGTGGTCAAACAGTGCATCTAATACGGTCACGCTGTACCTGTTCCTGTACCTGCTACCCTACACCTATCTAATCCCGATCCCCCGAACCCCCAACACACCACCACCAGCACGATAACCCTCACCTGTCGTCTCTTCTGCTGCGGTCTCTCGAGTAGGAGCGGCTCCTACTTCTCCGGTCACGAGAGCGATGTCGGCGACTACGGTCTCCATCATAGCTTCGGCTTCTACTCTTCTTGTCACCCGAATACGATCGAGACCGTGAGCGTGACGATGACGACGAAGAGCTGTAACCATACCTGACAGGCTTCGTTGAACCTCCACTCCCGTGCCCGAAACGCGCTCACTTCGCCCTCCGACGCTCCCTGCTTCTACTGCGGCTCGACAGGGCTCCGTAACTTCTCCGTTTTCCATTCCTATTACCATTTAAGTGCGGCCCCCCCGAGGTACAAAGATTCCAGTACCTATTGTATCCACCACGCTCCCTTGCCGCATATGCCGAGCTGCTGCTCGCTTGTCCACGAGACCGATACTCTGCCTTCAGCGGTATGCCATTGAGAACGACCTGATAGCAGCGGCCGCTGACCGGGGAGGGCCAAAAGACGGTACCTCTCCGCTATCACAGGCGGCCAGTGCAGCCTGGGCGCTCTCCGAACGCTCGTAACGAATGTAGGCGGCCATCTCATTACGCTTGTCGACAGGCGGCAACCAGCAAACTGTGATCTGATCCAACAGGAGTACAGCAGATCGGTGGTCCGATAACGATCTTACATCACCGTATTTTTGGAACACCTGTTTGAGGCCTATCCTGTTGGCTGCCGGCGTCAAACCGGCTACGATGTCGATGGCGTTCTGTTGGGCATCACGTGGCGCCTCCCGACCGAGGCCTGGACGATACACGGCCATACTGAGAAAATGTGGCGGAGGTAGCAGGAACTGCTCGAATCGATACGAACCACCAAAACGCGACATGAAATAAGCGAGACCAACAACAACTCATCACACAGGACGTGACGGACGCATGACCCCCTCCGGTCTCGGCCCCGAGTCCCGAAGGGAGCTCCGGAGGACCCCTGGTGGGCGACGAAACCGTGGCTTCTTGTAGCCACTGGACATCGACCAGGACCACGAGTAGGACGTAACAAAGCCCTCCCTCGATCCTCCTTCATCGTCGCTCAATGGCGAGGACTCAGACAGCACATCCACTACCGGTCTGGTATCATGGCGCTCTGGCAGGGAAGATACCGACGGTGGGGATCCAATTGTTGGCATTTGATAATAGGCTGACCCTCCTCCTCGCTGCAAGCCCATCGACCTAGCGCAGTGGGACTCCTGTGCGACCCGGCACCTGCTGAAGAGCAAAGACTACTACTTCACCGTGGAGACCTCCATTTACTCTGAAATGCCATCAAGCCTCTCGCGGAAGGCTTTGAGCTGTTTGTCTACTTCGAGATGGACCTCTTCATCCCCACGGGGCATCTCCGACCGATTCTTCCGCTCCAGCTCGTCCTCCAACTTCGCTACAGCCGCCTCCAGCAGCTCGATGTACTCCTTATGATGGCGTCGCTCGCCCAGTAGTCTGTTCAGGCTTGAAGAGAGTTCACCTCCTAACGGCTCTGATGCTTCGCTCCGCCGTAGAAGCCTGATAAAAGCGTCATCCTCGACGACACCCTAGACTGAATGACGATGCGAATGTGCCCCTCATGTCGGCATTTCTTCGAACCAATTGAAACTCCAATGAATACCACCAAATATGTTGCTACGGTGGAATTCTTGTACCACCCTCCAGCCCAGTTTGCCATACACCTCGCTCTCCCTCCTGGAGACACTCAAGCTGTTCGCCGCCGACACCTCCATCTCTCGGAGTTCCCTCCTCAGCCTTGACATCTCCTCCTCCGCCTCCGCCAGCTTCCTCATCAGATTTTCCTGCCAACCTGTTATGGCGGCCCAATAAGTAATCACCGACCTTCTCCCGCTCCACTTCCCCCAAAGCGGCTTTCTCCAGTCTAGCCGCTTCTACAGCTTTCCGCATGACTCCGCCTTCGCTGTCTAAATTGAATATCCCAGCGTCCAACCTACCGCTCCCACCGCCAAGAGCCTCGGCCAGCAACGTCAGCGTGTCCACAGGGTCGCCCTTCGCCTCCTCGACTACTCGTAAAACCCCCGCGACCTTCTCCTCAGCACTCTGCCTTCTCACCCGTTCCACCTGTAATACAACCGAAGCAGTCCCGACAGAGGCGAAGCTTCCCGACCCTCAGCTGGCGGGTCGTAGAGCCCAGTCGAGCCACCAGGCGTTCCCGGTCACTTGTCTGTTTATTCAACTCGGCTTGGGTGTCCGCCAGCTTACAATTGAGAGTTAGTCGCTCTGCGTTCAAGGCTACCGAGACGGTCTCGATCACGTAAGTATCCAGTGCTCACCCTCAATACGCTCGGCAGCAGCTGATCCAGGGGACGTGCAGACAACGGCGGTCGTCCTCCTCCTTGGAGTCAGTCTGCAGGACCGGGCTGACAGGAGGGGGGCCGAGCGATGCTATCGAAGAAAAACACCGATAAGACATATCCGCTATTTTCTGTACCGTTGGCTTTCCCGCTTTATCACGTGCCTCCTCCACCACACCGCAGTCCCCCAGCAACTGGCGCTGCCTCAGTTTAGTCCTGGTCTGGGCCTCCACGAGACGTCGCTCCAGCTGAGCCACCTCTGCGTCCAGACATGCAGCAGATGAAGCGTAGTGCCGTGAGACCATGGGCATGCAAATAACTGGAATAATGATTTCGGTAGGAGCCCCCCTCAGAACTCAAGCGGCGGGAGGCTGCGAGAACCACGAAAGATGCCACGGATCGAGGGCTTGTCTGGACCAACAGACAATTGTACAATGGAAGAAGATATATTAGGAATCAGCAGCACGGAGGCGAGGTGGCTTGTGAGGGTCGCGTCAGAGAACTAGATTCGATACCTGAGAGATAAAGGTGGGGAATGAGTGGCGCAGCCGGGGATGGAACCGGGGGACCACACGGAAGGACAGCACGAGCCTTAACGGACTGAGCTATCCCACCTCGTCCTCCTCCGCGAATGTCCTCCATGGAGTATTACACCTCATTATGTCGACCCAATCACGCGGCGGATGACAAACGAATTTCAGCAGATTCTGTCTTCGACAATATTGCAAAATAAAGTACCTGAAATCGGACAGACCATCCAAACTGAACGCCTCAAGCCACGAGGCCATCTCGCCAGGCGTGCTACTCGGGGATCGAATCTAATGAGGGGGATAGAACGAGAATTCGACTAGATTGATCTGCTATTAAAGCGAACGAAGACATCAGGAAGAATCCTTTTGTGAACATATAATGTTCCTCTGTGATGCCACCAACCCAAACCGAATAAGAGTAAACCTTCCAATACGACCGAGAAGAAATGATTCCCCCAAGACTTACAGGATGTTCCCCACCACCACAGCTCCCACTGTAAAGGCAATCACGGTCCATTCTCCATTAACAAATGGAGCCCCCAGGATGAAACAGATGAACACTGATGGTGGCAGAAGGAGAATAGTACACCCCCAGAAGCCCATAGGGATCGTATAAGGCCGCCAGATACTCGGGTTCATATACCGCAGGTAGAGGAACGCCGAGAACTCGAGGAGCTCGGCCAGGCAATACCTGAGATCATTCGATTGGCTTCCAAAGCCGAAAGATCCGATTTCCGCGATCAGGCAACGAAATAAGGAGGCTTTCCGGAGCCGAGCTTTAACGGCTCCTCCACACAAGTGCTGCTAAGCATTCAGGTATACACCAAAATGGTTCCCATGACCCCCCCAAAACCGCTTACACACAGTTGAGCAGCTCCACTATGTCCAGGAAGTCCAAGGTGGTGAGACAGAGTATCACACAGAGCTGGAGGCATATCGCGAATGTAGGGGTCTCGTGCTTATTACGGTAAGCCAGCTTCTCAGGAAGCCACCCATGCTCGGCCATCGCCTAATAATAAATATTAACTTCGGATGCATTTTACAGAGTTACCTGAATCTGATACGAGTCCGAAGACATCTCCGCATGGTACTGGCCTATATTAGACACGACTGCCGCCAGGACCACCCACCCTCCCAGAAACCCTCCACCGACGTCATAGGCGACCTACGAGATCACTAAACGGTCATACAGGTAGCTCACGCTTTACCTTGCCGAGGAAGCCGGCCTGCCAGGAATCGAAGGCTTTATCTCCCTCGAGGGCAAATGAACCATCAACACCTGTGGCGATCCCTAAGGGCAATATATACCCGAGACAGGTGAGGCACAGTGCTAGCAACAATGCCTTAGGCATCGCCGACCGAGCGTTCTCAACCTGGATGCAGACGTGATGGGTCGACGGATGATCGAGAGCTTACTTCTCCAGCCAGAGTCGATACCGAGTCCCAATAGTTTAAGTTCCAAAACAGCACATTGAGCCACTTGGTCCATTCCATATCGTGACGTCTAAGCAGCCAGTTGGAGGGGTCCACTTCAGGCACAGCCATAATGATGAAGACGATAAAGGGGGATAGAACGAAACACATCATCACCACAGCCAACCACCCAACAACCTGAGGACCCCGATATCTCTCCATACCGTAATCCCCGTAATACCTTTAAGCCTCTGTAATTGACATAGGTCAGACATAGTGTTAAAACCACAAGGACGACGTTATTGTACCTGTTCCACAATATTCCTCCCAATCCCAACCCGACCTTCTACTACAGTTTTTCGTTTAGTACAGGGAACGCTACAGCCAAATAGGTCATTAATAGGTGAGGGTAGATAGCATTATCAGTGGCCCCGGATAACCACGACCAAAAACCCTCCTGGAATCCCCAGTAGGGCCCGAAGGCTGCTGTCACCCACGAGACATATCTGGCACACTAAACTGCTCGACTGGGACAGAAGACAACTTACCCGCAGTTGCTCGGGAAGGTGCTGCTCATCTCAGCTGTGACAAGGGCCTCAGGTAGGCACCAAATGAAAGGAAAAATGAGGAACCCAAGCAGTGCCCAGAAGGGCCCACCTGCCGCTACCGCATCCTCAGTACCAAAGGGGCCACCTGAAGGGATATAACCCAGCCGTCTATTCCCAGTCAACAAGGTAAAGTAAGTGTAATGCACCGTTCGGAATGAAATTTGATTTCCGTGAAGAGGGATGGGATACTTACCCGAGACGGAGTAGAATATAATGGCCACAGCGCCCCAAAGGGTAAGAGGCTTCTTCCTCCCCTGCGGCTTAATCATATAGCTCACTGAGGGGGATGTAGGATGCACATTGAGCGGGCTTCGGATCTCCGATTCCTCTGCCAATATTGCCTGAGTCTCCGCAGCGTCACGTGACATGCTGCGGGCCCTCGGGCCTCCAGATAAGGCCCGATACGATTGCGAACGAGGCCCTTCTATGCCGGCGCCCGTGTGGTCTTCCGTATAAACCATTACCCTTTATGAGAATGTGTGATGATGTCGGGTGGTGATGCGGTTCCTGTGCTAGTGTGTTGGGTCAAAGAAACAATGACGCTCGCCAAACCAAGGGAAAGAAGAGGGCCATGAAACTAACCACGCATCGACATAAGATACCTCTCTACCACAGAAGCAGATACTTTTAATTCACTATGCTACTCGCACCATGCAATGTTCAATCAACCATGATATCGATCCTCCCGGTCACCACTGAAAAAGCCGAACGTCGAAAGGTGGACAAATTTAAACTAGAAGGCTGTCCACTTGTGGCACTAAGAGTTCAATGACAATCTCAATTCGGGACCATTGGCACCTACTGGTGCTCTGAATCCACATAATGCATTTTGATTTCTTGTGGAGAATTGATCACGTTGAGAAGTAGCAAGAGTGCAAGATTTACTTCGGCTGGGTGCTACTGATTTCACCGGCCTGTCGAGGCAGCAATTTCCTTCGGACCTTCAGGCCAGGCAGATGGCATCATGTACATGTCTCCTTCTCACTTAAACTGACCTGGGCCTCGACTTTCCAAAACGGCCATGTGTGCCTCCGTCAGCTGAAGTTTGGTGCGTAGTTCAGCCAACACGGTTGGCCTAACCCCCGAGAAAATATTGGGGGATGATAGTGAAAATCCGACTACATTTCCACTATACGGGAACGCTCACGACAGAGAAATACCAAGCAACTTGGTACTAGCAGCATGGGTATAGCTGTTTCAAAAACTGGACCATGTCCACCAGCGTGGCAGCGTTCGGCGATTGTGTTCATGGACCCCTACATTCTCGAAATTGACAGACACCTTCTAAAGCTCCAATCCATCCAGAGTCGGGCACTCCGACTCGGGCGAACCGAAGAGGTAAACCTTGAGTGGGCGCGATCTAGCTTTCATAGCTAGCATGGGTAGCTCTGAGCCTTCATTCTTCCGTCCGGACGGAACGCACATCCATCATGAACATTCCTGGAAGAATAATGCCCGCGCTGTTCGTCATTATGCGGTCGGTGTTTTCGCACCATGCTGGAAATTCGGCTGAAAAGAAATCGGCATCGATACCGACAGAAGCGAGAATTATTTCCTGCCAGACCTCGCAATGGGACCAACCCCAATCCGGAGCAAAACCGTGCGAGCCACCAATCAAGCGGTAGCGACACATTAACAACCGACGAAACTTCATTGTGCTAGGAAATCCCCCGCGAGTCACCAGTGTGATGATGAATGTGCCGCGGAAGTATGGCGTCCGGTAGTGGCAGAGCTGCGCAGTTGAGTTCATTGCCTGGGCGCCTATCACATCCTTCACTGGGGCTCCAAATTTAGGAGAACTCAAGGCTCGTGATAAGCATCGCGCTGCTATAGAAGCCGATAACCGAAGACTGCTGCTGGATCTGACTACCATCACTGAAGCCTACGATCAGCTCCAGCATGCCGTAGGCCTCTCCTTTGCTGCGAGAAGAGACAGTTCGCAGGTCAGGAGGACTACGCAGGCAGCGGACACGTCGATAGCGATATGGCGGAGGAGAGCCGAACAGGCGGAAAAGAATTTAGAGAAATGCGAACACGAAAAGTTACGATTTGACGATAAGGTGGACCGCCGCGCACTTCGCTGATGCATAAATAAGTACGCCTTCCCAACCAAGATACGCAGCCTGCAACAGCGCTCAGCGGTTAGAGAGATGAGCTTGAGTGTAAAGGACACATGTTCAATGGGGAATGCTGATAAGCTGCGCCGCAAGGTCAGATACTCTGTAACGGACATGCAAAGATCGGACAATGCGTTCCTTATTGTTGGTGATGGTCTGTCGCGGTTGGTGTGAACCGGGCCTCAGTATTCTACCGAACAGCATGAGCGGTGCTCGATCATCTGGGGCCGCCTCCCTCCGTGAAGGACATCTGACACAATGCTTGAGATGGCCTGTGATTTCCCGGCCATGATAGACCGGCCGTAATCATGGCCAGTGGCCATGGCCATGGCCACAGTTCTCTTGACCTGAGTCTATGGTTCATGTGCAAGTTGCACAGTGCAACACACGGCACTCCCAGGTAAGAGAGCTAGAGGAAGAGAACGAGGCGCTACATGAGCAGAAGGAGGCCTTGGAAGGAACATACCGCCGAGCTTCAGCCTCCATTAAAAAGTAAACCCCAGTGGAAATGTAGGTAGCGTATTTTGTAGGTTGGAAGCGCAGCGGAGGAAGGATGCTACAGAACTGGAGAGATTGCGAAATGAGAACCTTACTATGCGAGAGAGTTTAGTACTGAAACGTTGTGAAGATGATATCAGAAGTCAGCATGGGTGAGAAATGCGAGCCGCGGTAACGACCAGAACTGAGGAGATCGCTCAGAAAGAAAGGGGATGCAAATATGACTGGTGGAGTGCAAGGAAGGATGATTCCCTGGCCGATGTTTAATGGGCACGACGAGTCTGACTGATATCTTTGACTCCTATTTCCAGTTTAACAATCGTTGTGTTGTGTCCCAGCCGAGTAAACTCAGGAGCCTGATAGACTACCGATGGCAATTACCGATTAATCTGCAAGACAATACACACAATCTGATACAACGTACCGAAGGCTCATAGATTGCACATCAAATCTTTCACACACGACGCATTCGCGATAAGCCGGAGTAGAGTCTCGTGGCCTCTTCATCATCAGTGACCTCGCAAGTATTCTCAACTCATTACTGTCGCTCAGTGAAGGAACTTGGAAAGCTTCGCTAGTACAGTGAGAGCCTAACAGCCCCAGATTATATGAAGAGTCGTGATGCATAGCTCAGTATTATCGAGTCAATATGCGCCTGCCGTTGGGCGATGCTGGACTTCAGACAACATCAGGGGTGTTCGCATGTCAGGAAATGTCCAGCGAGACATGAATCCTGGCTACAAACGGAGCCGAAAGATTAGCCGCGAACCACGATATTCCGAAAGTCTGTCCTCTAAGCGCTCCGCTCCGCACATCTTATGTAGCACAAGTCCATTTGCGCCAACTGACACACAACACATTGGATGACTATCTATGTGTTCGCCTCCATATATTGGCTAGAGGAGCAGGTCGGAGGAAATTGGCCGAAAAAGAAAAACTAAATGGTATTCTTCCACCCCAAGCGTTGGAAAAGGTCACAGTTCATGGAGCTCAACACAGAACACAGACCCCAGCGGTAAAACCATGGAGCAGGAATCTACTCGGGTTCATACTAACTGCAACGAAAAGAACAGACATAGAAAGCTTTCGGTGCTCAAGATAGTAGCAACGCTAAAGTAGCGTTACAGACCTGCAAGATACAGTTTTTGGCGATTTACGGAAATTAGGTGAATCAGACATCTGTTGATAGTATGGTCGCGGTTGGTTCCAGTGAAGCAGTGCTAGAAGAGGGAGCGCAGCGCAAAAATTGATGAGAACTCGGGATCTGAAGGTCGCAGGTCAAAGCTGGCGAGTGACTCGTGGCTTTGTGAAAATATAAACAGTGATTATTATACACGCCTGCCAATGTCGTGAATGTGATTTTATCTTCGATCATGAGGCACTCATCGGTACGCAAGCGCGAATTCAAGTCGAGATCAGGCGCCTGTGGGGGCGGGTTTTGGCTTCCGAAAGAGCAAGTCTCGGTTAGCCCCAGACGAAGACCGACGCGGAGTCATTGGCGAGTCTCGCGAACCGTCCGAGACTGGATACATCGGTCCCCGCGATCTCGAATCGTTCCACATACTGAAAGAAAAGGTGTAGACAGAACCGGCCTCGTGTTCATGGCTCTGTCGCGATTCAAGTGTGTTTTGCGCGGAGAACGACTCGGAGGTCCGATTTCTGTGGCCTTGCCTATATACATACACCCTTGCCATCTTGCCAGCTCTTTGCCGCTTCTGAGACGAAACAATGCTCATTACTCTCCTACTTGGCTTCCTTCACTGGTCAGAAGCCGTCCACAATTTCACGGATTTCCTTGGCATGTGAGGAGGGATATACTGCGGACATCATCGCGGCCGTCTTTCTCCAAAAACAACTTGACTTCCATCATATCTTTTGTGTTGCTCAGGCATGCCCCCCTAGAGGACTCTAGCCTCTTGCAGTTGGGCCGCTGGCAACGACTGTCTTTTATACAACCGATAGATCACTCAAAAGGTAAATTCGAGCGGGATTATACTGCACACACACCCGGTGTGTCACACCGGGCAAATACCTAATGTTATAGCCTGAGCACTGTTGAGTATGGAATATAATACATCGGTCACATGCCTTGGCAGCGTTAATGTAGGTGCCCAGATTCTTGTCTATCACCTAGGACTTTCACCAGCAAGTGTGTAACACACCGTGTCCTGGCCGAATAAGACATCACAGCCATTCAAGGAATGCTTCCAATTTACAGGTCCGGAAGCTGGCGCCTTTTCTCAGCAGTATATGAAAGACTATGATTCTTTCAATCCGAGAAAGCCAGTAAGCCTCGCTGTATTCGCCATCTTGTGAATTGTACTTAGCTACATCTTCTTGTGTGACCGTCCTGCTTCCAATAGACTTCTCGCAATAATGACATGCGGAATTCTAGAATCTTATCAGGTGTTCTTCCTGGCCATAAGCACTGTGAGTCTCCCACAGGCATCCGTGCTTGAAATGGAAGGGGCGGCCCGGAGAGCTAGAGCGGCCATGTTCGTACTGGAAAGAAGGCGAGGACAACTCGAATGCATATCTTGCTTTTCGGAAATCTGAAACCTAGGTACGTTGGTACTAGCTTCCCCACACAAGAATGTTCTACCGAAACGCTCAAGAGGTTGTTTTCGATGGAGCAGATTGTCGCTGATGTCGCAGCCTTCGGGAAAGATTTACAGGCTAAGGTGCCTGGAGTGAAGATAGTCCTCTTTGGATGCAGCACGGCCGGGGTACGAATCTCGCCCCACTCGGTCAAAGCTAAGTCGAACATTTCAGCTCATCGCCGCTCTGGCCCGACAGAAACACCGGGACATCTTCATTGGAGCTGTCACGTCCTCAACTGCATTTAAGTTTAAGCTGGCAAACGATGTGTCAGTCAGCCGGGGAGTTCGAGTAGATAGGAATCGGTTACATGTCCGAGTACCTATATAGAGTACATTTAAAGCTTCATTCAGCCTGTGCAAAGCTCATACAGTTATGACGTCTTGAAGATCGCAATCTATTGAGCTATGTACTGCATGCGTTTCATGACTGAGTCTTCTTAGGTATTACCCCGTCTTATCCCAAGACTTATCTAACCCAAGTCTGGGAGGTAGTCCACAATGTCTGGCTACGGTGAGTTATAAGATCCTTGGCCGTTAGGCAGTTTTAGTCTCTTGTAGCTTACCAACGCACACATGGATTTTGCCAACTCCATGGGCACAGCTGGAGGGCGCCGAGAGGTTGAGAAAAAACTTAAAATCTGTGATGGACTCCTCGAGGATGTGAACGATCAGATATACACGTAACTAGTAATGCTGCTCCGGTTTCTAACATCATCGACCTTGTCAGCACCACTGAGGGCAATTTACTGGGGACGAATCTACAGTATAATGATCCTACCTGTATAAAGGATTATTGCAACATAAGGAAGATCTGTGATAGACTTACAAAAGGAAGGTAAGGTCAAACAACAGTCTCCGATCTCGCCCTTCTTATTCAGTGACGCTGCGCTCGACAAGCTGGCTGACATCTACAATACAAATCAACCCACTGAGCCCGGATCTTGTCGGAAACGAACGGCAAGAGGATTGATTGATTTGTAATCTACTAGGCTAGTGAACATACAGTTCAAACTTTAATATGTGACTGAAGGGAAGCTGGATGCTTGCAGATTAAAGAATAGAATGGTGGAGAGCCCACGGAGGCTATCTGCCTTCTACATATGCAACACTCGCGGGCTTCTTGCGGAGTGCAGCAGAGGAAGCTGTCCTTTCTATACAAATAAAAGCTGGATTGATTT
This sequence comes from Perkinsus chesapeaki, assembly GCA_013115145.1. NCBI lineage: Eukaryota > Perkinsozoa > Perkinsida > Perkinsidae > Perkinsus > Perkinsus chesapeaki. Next base: position 61,867 of record JAAPAO010000043.1, read on the forward strand.
CTGGCTCATGGTGTGTGAGGAAGGCTTCGGGCTGTCCAGGGATGAGGTATGTCGTCGTGTACGATAGATTACGTGATTTTAAGGTGGCCAGATGCTTAAGAACATCGGAGGCTTTCAGCAGTACGTTGAGGAAAGCTTGAACAAAGCTACAAATATATTATCCATTAATGGTGATGCAGATCCTTGGTATCCCTCTTCGATCACTAAAGCGAGAGCGGGCCTCGAAGTTATGTGGGTGAGATATCAGAAATGCTTGAATATGTTAGCCAACTCCAATGCCTCCGGCAGGTGAAAGGCGCGTCACATTGCTACTGGTGTGCTCACTCCGACAAGTAAGTACTGGGAGTTGCTTCTCTATTGAAACTTCTCCTTAGCGGTCAAGGTTCTGTAATTCTATCACCGGAAATACCTGGAGTTCCTCATTTGCTTACCGTAAAGTTATCCGGTTGTTTAATCAGGGACGTCGTAGCCGGCATTCTCGAAGTTGTGAATAAGTGGCTTGCCTAGCGAAGCTTTGCATCTCGTGGTCGCAGTCGGTGACGATTAATACCCAGTCGGTTGCACCGTATCAAGGTGCTCACTTAGCGTCCTTGAGCATCGTGTGCTTATTGTTAACCACTGCCGCTAGTATGAAAGACTCGGCTCTGTTCTACCGTTGTGGGCCCTGTTTTACGAACCCACTCTCAGCTCGTCAGACATTTAACGTCATTCCGTAGTCAACTGTTACTTGTAGAACAGCTGAGAAGCTTAGTAACCTTATCAAACTCAATGTTTGGCGTTTAGAACTAGTGGAGCTCGAAGCTCGGAATGGATACCGCGAGCCAGAGCCTTCGAATCTAGCAAGCTCAATCGAGATGCTACCGTCACGTTGCGTGCCTGGATACCGGATGTTGTACAACGCGGTAGAACATTCAACGTCTTAACGTAGGCGAGACAGTAGCACATACGTCTTAGTGCACGTAGTTTTTCACGTTCCCAATGTGTGTGCACACTGTACGACTAGTAGCCCAAAACAATAGCCCCAGGAGAGGAAAAACTTCGGGCTAAGTTCATTCACGTTCAATGCCCTCATTCAAATCAGATGTGGTCGTCATTGAAGTCGCCAACCTCTTTTGTCTTCCTTAACCACCCACACTCACCCGGGAGATTCTGGGCGCTATTTGGGAGCGTCGGGTTGATGAGACATGACACGGGTGATGACACCATCTGCGCACGCCTCCGTGACATCTTCGAACCAGAAGGAAACGCGTTGCTAAGGTTTCCGAGACACTTGCAATTATAATGGCTACCCAAACTAATGTGAGTCTATGGTGCTCAGCCTTGCCGTTGATGCTTATTCTGCTGACTGAGGTGTGCCCTGTGAATTCTAGTTCGTTACTATCGAGTCGCCGTACCCTTGGTGTTGGGACTTATGTGACGGTTTTGGGCGATAGATCCTACAAGGTGGAAATAACAAAGGGAAATTACGACGAGGTGCTTGCCAACATGACTTTCACGGCACACGGCGAATCTCGGACCTGTAGGCAATGCAGGTGTCGTGGGTTCGTAAGAGTCTATAAGTGTAAAGAATGTGAAGGCTCATCTACTTGTCTTTCATCACTGAGGAAGCATGGTAAACTGGATGGGATTTTCCCACTCCAAATCGGAGAAGGTGAAGACGGTCAGTTTTATATCATAGTTGGCGGCTTTATCCTACCGTTGTCTACGATTGCATGAAATGAACTGGCCTTCAGCGGGGCTATTCAATTGGTCACGTTCGGAGAGTCCTTCGAGACTAGTTGCCTAGTAGACTCATAGTGACAAGCAGCAATGGGATGTTGCCCTTGACTACTAGTTGGGCTTCATCTCACTGATGTTGCAAGACACATAGATTTCATACATCTTATTTTTCCCTATTACTCGTCCCAGCGAGACTGAGTTGTGTTGTTAAGAAGTAACCGATGATAAATCGATACTTGGTACGGCTACGACAGTGACAAGTCGCTTTGTCCCCATATACACCGGGTGGATAAACGTTGGACCAACGCCGAAGACGTGTTTATGATGGGTTCATTCACATAGAGTGGAGCCATTGATAATCAGTAGTTTATACGCGAACTCCAGCAACAAACTGTATGACTACTGATGGACCTCAGTATGCTGCTAGCGACATCCATCAAGAACGGAACACAACCTCACATGACTGCTCATTAATCTGGCATGTAATGATCATGTTACGTAATATCGTATAATAGCCGTTATAAGTAATCTTACGTAATAAAGTGTAGGGGAACGATGGATAAGCGTTATATTTGTCACATAGAAGTGCTTGGATCAAACACTAGATCACTTGATGGGTGGGCAATAGGATAATAGAAAGGATCATTACCGCAACACCGCTGACGAGTGTAAGTTTCGTCCCAGCAACCGCTGGTTTTCGACTGATCGGCAGTGCAACAATTCTCCTTCAGCTCTTCAGCGCCGCGATCCCAGCACCAAAGCCTCTCCCATGGACATTCTTCAGGGATAGGCTCGACGACTTGTAATTCGGTTGTTCCCAGTCTAGCAAACATATCAAAGAGAATGCCGGTGACGGACTTCTCCCACGGTGGAACGTCAAGCAAGCCGCATGTGACTCGCCGAATAAGCTGCGCCCGTCCAAGGGCCTCTGCATCTGCTGCCTGGGTAGCGTCATAAAGAAGGTATCCAAATGATAAAAGGTAGTTAGCAAGCTCAACAACTGTTGTGTTAGAGTACCAAAGAGCAATTGAATTGAGCTCGAAGAAGATGCCATCTATTCTCCGCTCAGACAGCAAGCGCCGAGCGCCTTGTAGAGCCCTGAGCTCAAACCCTTCGACGTCGATCTTCAGCAATGTGATTCGCTTGCCTTCTGGTATAAGATTGTCTAGTGTAGTTGTCAGAGATTGATACGAAACGAATACGTCCTTTGTGGGGTCGGCTAGGTCCCAGGTGCGCTGTTGCACGTAACCACCATGAAGGTGCCCCGCAGCCATGTGACTGATGGCGAATTGACCATGGCGCGTGGACACCTCGTTGTCTACTCCGGCATGATGGAGCTGTATGCGTTCTCGGAGCTCAGGATTCATCGCGAAGGACTGCTCGAAGTAGAATCCAGCTGCAGGGTTTGGCTCAACAGCGATAACCTGATCAATGGACAGTATTCACCAAAACAGTTGCTCGTTGCTCACTTCATCAGGCAGGCCGGACAGGCCAAGATGTAGAGAGCATGCGCCTATATGAGCGCCGGCATCGACGAAAATTCCACCGATAGCGAGGTGCGCACGCCACCAATGCACGAGATCTTCGCACTGAGGCCACATACCGAGTCTCCTTATGGTGCGACCAATAATGTCAGAATCCTCCGGAGGAAGGCAGACGTTAATTGGAACATTGGAGTTGTTCAAATTGAAGGACAGGAGCTTGGTATCGCAGCGCAGATCGAGACCGGCACCGCCGCCGGCTGTCTCTGAGGTCACATCGCATGTAGTACTTTTCGCCAGCAGCAGCAGTAACTGGATTCGATGCACGAGCTGCGCCATGGACCAGGTTGACACAATGCTATTGTTGCAGTTTAGAGATCAACATAGCGCGGCCGCCGAGTCGCTGTATATCATCGAGATGCCTCACCAATACGAACCAAGACGTACGTGTTACGCGTCCTTGAAGCATGTGGGGTTTGGACAACTCAACATAAAGTGGTTCTTTGCAATTTAATGCCTACCTTCTTACGCGACGTGGTATATTCGTTGTCCATCTCCGAACTGACTTCAACGCGACACATACCAAATAAGGCATAACTACACACACTATGGCGATACGATAAAATAGAAGAATCCGGCATGCGGACAAGAAGTAGGAATTATACACCAAGTACTGCAGCAGCGATGCAGCCACATGGCGGCAGCGGTCGCCAATAATGGAGTCAATATGGTGCTGTCGCATGCTTCGGCGAGGAATCATTCCCTTCGCCTTTCTTAATTTGTACTTTAATACGTTTACCAACAGGCGTCACGTATCCGTCCATGGTCGAGACCTGAAAAACTGGTAATGAACACTTCACCGCTTCAAACGACTCTTCGGACTATTAACGAACACTGCGGCAGTCTCATCTATTGGCAACGCTAATTCCGACACACAGTCGTGGTCGTGTGACACGACCACCAAGACCAGACATGATTCCACGTACAGCTCTCGCAGCCGCATCACAGTTGTCGAAGGAAATGAAACCATATCCACGAGACATTCCTGTCTGCTTGTCGACAACAACCTGGGAAATATATCAACCACATTTAAGCTTCGCATTGGAGTCACCTTGGCCGAAATGATCCGCCCGAATTGGTCAAAGTGCTGCCGTAGGTCAGTTTCAGTCCACGCGTCCGGCACAGAAAAGACGAAAATATTAGCACCAGCCGGGCCTGCTGGGATAGCGGTGCCTGATGGTTTGCTCGAATTGCCTCCCACCTTTGGCTTGCGGCGCCGTATGCGCGGCTGTAGGGTTCTTAAATTCGATTGGAAGTTCCCATTGGACAGTGTTAGATTGAGAATTGTGGTAGTAGGGCGTGCCGTCCATCGCGAAATACCTACAACATTCATAATTTCCCTGACAAGGCCAGCAACCCACTCGGTCCAGGCTCCGATCGTTCGCGGCTGCTGACCTTGAGCACCAGAGTCGGGCGCTGCTGGTGGGGCTGAAATATGCAATACACTTCGTTGTGCAAATTGTCCCACTTTGACCGTATGCCGCGGCGTTAACAAACCGCGGCTGTCCTTGACTAGGATTGTGGTCGTATCCATTCGAGGCAGGGGACAGCCCTCCATACGAGCTAGGAGGAGGTAACGTATCTTCACAAGACTTCAAGCGCCACGGACAATTAAGAACGCAATCTACTTGTCGATCGCCTCGCCACTGGTCCCCGACTGGAGGGGTCGGCTAGCTTCACCTCCAGCGCCCGCTGAGATCCTTCAACTTGGACTCGTCCGCTCACTTCGCTTATGGCACGTGATGCGTCCTTTTCATCGGTGAATCGGACAAACGCATATCTGACACGCATCTGCTGCGCGGTGCTATGTCATTAGCCCTGTGGCAGCAGCAGCAACCTACAAAGCGTGTGGCCCTGGCACGTGTACTTCAGTTACTCGGCCGAATGGTTCGAATATGTTACGTAGTTCAGCTGCTTCAGTAGAAGGGCCCAGACCAGATACGTATAACTTCGTATCTTGACCTGCGCGCAGCAGGAATAATTACAGATACCTTCCGTGTGGCCCAAAAGGACGCATGCCGACCCTCAAGACTCCAGTAACAAACATTCCTGATAGGTAGTCTATGAATCGGGATAAGGGCGTTGCCTGGCGATTTGATGGCCTCAGTTCGAGGCCATAAATAAATCAAAACCTGTCTATATCTTTCACGTGCGAAAAGCTTCCCGATATTAACCGTTAATAATTAACGCCTATTGATAGTCCAATTATTAATAGGAGATAATACGGACATATCAGACGACTAATAAATTTAGATTTGTCTGTATTATCCCCTATTGTCTTTATTCTGAATCAGAATACACATGAGTGATATTCAGCCACCAGGTTGCTTCTTTTGGATTCCCTAGTACAAGGCACGTGATAAAATACCGGGATGTACGACACGAAAATCGAAAAGTATTGCGACTGCCACGACATAAAAGACCTGTCGCAATGTCATGACCGTTTCATGCCCCATTTCGATTATTTGGGCGAGCGAAATAAATTTACGCTGCGCAGCCGGCCCAAACTGTTATGCAATTTAGCTTTGCGTTGTCTAAATGAGCCGTGGGAAACATCTAACCGACAGTGAGCGTGCTGAGGTAGTCAAGCTCCTTGCTGCGGGGAAGAAAACGCTTGAGATAGCGAAGGCTCTGAAGCGTGACCATCGCACAGTCAAGGAGTATGTGACGAACCCAGAAAAGCGCTATGTTGGACACAGCGGGCCAACCAAGACGTCTGTAACGGCTAGGGATAGGACTAAGCTAAAGCGGGAAATGGCGAGGAACCCGCTTGCCACAAGTAAAGAGGTCTTCGAAGGGGCAGGCGTCGAAATGAGAGCCCGAAGCTCTCGCAACAGGGTACTGGGTCAGCTAGAACAGGTGAAAAAAGCGATAGGAAAGCCCAACCTGACGGCTCGACACAGGAAGAATAGATGGGACTGGGCGAGAGAATATGAAGAGAAACTTCTCCAAGGTCCTGTGGACAGATGAGTGCAGGGCAACCTTGGACGGGCCTGACGGGTGGGCATCTGGGTGGGCGCTAAGTGGCGCACCGGTACCAGTTCGGATGAAGAGGCAACAGGGGGTTGGAGGTGTGATCATCACACTGTGATGTTCAGGGCTGGCATGATTGAGGACACTGTGGTCGGCCCCTTCCGTGTAGAGAAGGGAGTTGAGATGGACTCAAAAGCGTAATGCGAATCTTGGAAAAATTCTCTTTATTGTTAGCACCAGTTACACTGATTTGTTGGCGAAGTACTTCCTTCCCGGGTACCGCTCGCGCCCTACGAAGTTCAAAAGGGAACTGGTGTTCATGCACGATAATGCTCCAGCTCACTCTAGCAAGTTCAGCACCGCTTTCCTTGATAAGAACGGTTTCAAGGCCAACAGGATCATGGAATGGCCTAGCTTCTCGCCCGATTTGAATCCCATTGAGAACTATTGGAGCCTGCTAAAAAGGTAATTCCAATCTATTTCGTTCATTTGAAGTACCCTATTATACATCACAGGGAAGTTTATCGCCAGGGGACACAGTTTGGCTCTGTCGATGATCTGTGGGCTGCTATCGAAGCTGCAGCGAAGAAGATCACTCCAGACGATGTCAAAAAGCTTACATGCTCCATGGATAGACGTGTGGAAAGACTGGGGGAAAACCCCAAGTGTCGTGGGGGCCATGTTGGGTCATGAATATATGCTTTTCCGCTAGTCCCTTTCCTAGTACAAATAAAAAGTTGAGTTGCATAACAGTTTGGGCCGGCTGCGTAGCGTAAATTTATTTCGCTCGCCCAAATAATCGAAATGGGACAGTAATATAACAGTTCGGCGATACATTCGGTTTGCCGTTGATAATAGCCAGTTATCCTACTTCTCGTCCCTGGTGCCTCCTTGGGCAATCCGAGGCGATCCGCCTCCCCCTGGGCGTAGATAACAGTAAGCGGTCTTCCAGACTGAAGAGAACAACAACAACCTTCCAGGCCAACACCGAAACCTGGATCAACCGACCTCGGGAAGAATCTTCCCATTGAGTGCGGCTATGGCGCTCTGGCCCTCGGAGAGATCTCGAAACCGGACAAAGGCCAGGCCTAACACACCATAAATTCATTCACATTTCCGCGACCAATTCAACATATGTGGACGACGATGAGCGAGTTCCAACACTGTAAAGGGTACACCCGCGCGGCGCCTCATCAACAGTCTTCGATTCTGTCTAATTCATCTGGTACATGTAATCTTATTACTACTTGCTCTTGAGGAAGGTGCTCAGTCTCGTATAGCTGAACCGTTCAACATGCGAATATAGACATCAGGACTCGCATGATCGTACAGGCAGATCAGTAAAAGACCAAAACCGACAGAGGTTCTTCAACAAGGTGATCAAGTGCGGAATTCCACCACCCGCCTTCTGCTTACCCCGAGATTCCTGAGTCTCCCTATCCTTCATAATAAACACTTCCTCGACCCCTCCATACCTGAACCCACTCCTCCAGATGGCCAAGCAACAGCTAAGCTATTACTGTTGGAATATGCCCAGGATGTCATCTGTAGTGAGAGACTTCGGCAGGCCTCGGACAAATAGCTTGACAGGGCCGCCGCAGGCACCGATGGCCCTTGGTATGTTGACCATGATAACGAGAAAGATGACAAAAATAGCTTCAGTTGTGAAATATCTACTCGAGTTGCTACACAGGTCCCTTCCACCAAAGAGGTTCAAAATTCCGCCACCACATCCGCCACCAGGTGTTTTTCAACTGTTCCCAAAGCGGAAATATAAAAGTTTTTGGTGAAAATATTTTTCCGATAAAGGGCGAACATCAAGTGCGCACTATATAGGAAAACCTATCTCTTCTTTCGTGCATTTGGATCCTCTAGAGGTACTCAGAAATAGGCAGGAATTTATCCATTCGAGCCGGCTCCAGTTGCAAATGATATATTAACAGTGATAACGCAACACTATCAATCAACAACAGTAGAAAACTTAACCGATACTGGTGGCACTATTACAAAGCATGCTCGTCGACAGCATCCGACGGGCTCATGAGTAACTGACGCACCAGCTTGCGATATTTAGGGGACGACTCTGCCAGTCTCATAATTCGATCCCTATCATGGCGAACAAGGTATCTACACAACAGTCGCTGAAACCGATTTCAGCACCTTGCCCCGCTCACTCCACTAACTTGCTTCGCGGTCGAGTAGTTTTCCCTGCGATGCCCATCTGCTCCATGAACGCCTGATAGCAGCACTTTCACATCTCCCTTACCGTCGTATTACATCGATAACTTCATCACTGGCCTTAGCCTTCTCACCTCCATCATTCTCGCTCTCAGATGGCTCCGATAGCACCTCTAGTTCTATCACAGAATACGGCACTGGATCCTTAGGGAATGTCGCCAGATCCACGTCGATGTTGATAGACTGCACCAATCATATTACAGATATCAGAGCGGTGGCAGCAGAGACCTACCCGACCGTCCTGCTGAGCATGGTATGTCGTTCGATGGCTTGTGAGCTCTGCGAAAGCTTTGAATCCGCTGGCATCGAGGAGTTCTTGTAGGTCCGAATCCAACTGGTTCGGAAATAGGAACTGAAAATGGCGTTAAGCGTCGACAGAGTCGATTTAGAAGACTCTTGGCCGTGACTGTACGTCCATGAATTGAACAGGCTATAATAGACTCGATCATAACCATGGTACAGAAGCCTAGTGAAGGGCGGCGCCTCTATGAAGTGCACATACGGTTTGTCTTCCGCTTGTGGCCACACTTGAGTTAATAAAACACCAATTTCTACGGTACTTCAACAGAAGACTCGTAGCGCTCCACTGGCTATCGAAAATCACCACTACACAGCGCTTCCGAGCTCATCATGCTATTCGTTACCCTACCCGAAGCACCCTGCTGTTGCGGGTCAGGAGTCGATTAAATGTCGACTCCACCATTAAACAGCTACGTGAAAGAGCCTTTACCCAATCTTATGTGCCGAATACTCCATACGCCTATTTTGATGCAATTGCCCGAGCTCCACGAAGGCTGATTTTCCCTAGCCACCGCTCACCTGGCGAACATTAGCCTCTCCCTCGATTTCGTTATAAGTTGTCGAGCCTTCCACCGAGGATCCTTTTGAACCCAACCCAGGCACCTTCATCTCCCAGCGACCATTGCGGAGCCTCAGCCATTGATCTTGCCTGATGAGCAACCCTACGACACAAGACCAAGATTAACTTGCCACCTCACTAGTGTCATTTTATCATCGTCCCAATAGGCATCTTGAAGCACTACATGGCTGACCGCAGCCCCCAAACGAGCTAGGAAAGCGGAGAGGTCCTTAGGCGGCAAAGATATCTTCCTTTCTACCTCAAGACGTACAGCTGCTGGCATTCTGGTAATAATGAAAAATACTGTGGATACCCAATGAGTCAATAATATACATATAATCTTTAATATCGATATAGCATAAGACCACCTATGATACTAGCAAATGTAATAGTGCAATTTGTTAAACTATATTATACTAATAATAATAGATTGAATGTTAGTCATAGTCTTAGCAGCTCATAAACGCTTTACATATAATAATAATACTTACCCATGAACGATAAGGATATACCACGAGGAGGTATCAAGCGGTTCATAGGTAGTAGTTGTAGCTTTCATATTTTACTTATTAATTATTAACATTCCATATACTATTTTTGATAAAGCGTACTCATTACCATTTAATATCGGCATAAATGTATTGGTAAATGCACTATAATAGATATAATATAATCTGATTAATACGGTTAAGTCATAAATTATAATAACAGTCATTGAACACATATGCGTAAGCTCTGTTATTAGCCATACTTTCCTGACTAATTTTAATAATAATATATTTATCCATACTTGACAACATACTCTTCAATAAATTAACTATTGTAACAACCCACCACTGGTGATGATAACAGCACCCCCGATAACGCATAATCATATCAACAATACTGGAATACGATAGTAGTAATAACAACAGCATCATCATCATCATAGGAGGAGGAGGAGCTAATACCCACCAACTCAATGATGATCAAACTGCCGCCGACCAGTTTGTCTACCACAATGACCAACAATCAAATGTTCCACGAAAAATCCTCATCGCTCAATAACGCATCGTAGCGCCAGCAGCAGCACCACCTCGACTAGCACTCGTGCTACCACGGTCGTATCGTTTGATGTCATAATCTTCATCACCTGACAATCAAAATTGATGCTGCTGCTGCACTGGAAAGATGAGACATGTACCCTACCTGAGCCCCTCACACCGCTACCCTCGTTCTTCGTGACGTGAAGACGTTCATTACAACCTTGAATTCGTTTGCCATCTAGAGCCTTAACGACCTCATCAACCTAAGACCGAGGGATCCATCTCCATCGAGAAGAATGGTTGTTGTTTTTGTCAATCTGATCATCTCGAACGTATGCCAGAAAAAGTAGGAAAGTGAAGTAATAAGAAGGTCCGCAAAACACACATGCTACATAAAAGTACTATTATTGGTACAGAGAATATCAAGTGCATTGAAATGTATTATTCAACCACTATAGGGTAGTGAAGATGAAATGCCAACGGTTATTATAACGAAAAGGCAGCAGGACCAAGTAGCTACTGATGCTGCTCACCTGGGCAGGATCGGTGTACTCGATCATTCCGCAGCACACCCGGCCCTCGCGGAAGGTTCTAGCGAAGGTGCAGGAGCTGCCATAGTCCTTACCTGACAGAAATAACAAATCAACCCAAACAGAAAACAACAATCCTACCAAGCTGCTTGAGCTCTTGCCAGCTCATATCCTCCGGGAGATTCTCCAATCTGAGCTGTACCGCCCCTCTCGGAGGGGGCAGAGCGCCATAGCGGTTCGGTCGCGGGGCGTCCTTGTCATCGTAGAAGCTAACGGCATCTTCACGACGGCCACTTCCACGACCTCCTTCCTTATCCCAGGAACCGTAGCCATCACCTTTGGAGCGACCAGAAGGAGGGCTGTAACTGAGGGGATGATATAGCGAACGGCAAAGCTCAGAGGCTTACTCGGAATACTCCCGACGAGTTTGAACATCCCTGCCATAGTCGTCTCTACGGCCACCGCGATAATCTGATAGAATAATAGGAAAAATAACACTATTAAGCTTACCTTCACGATACCACTCATCCCGGCTGCCACCGCCTTTCCTGTTACTGAAGGCTCTCCGGTAGTCAGCATTATAGCCACCAGTAGCGTTCCATCTAGGCTTCCTCCACTCTCCCCTACCAACAGAGATGGTAAACCTAGCGGTAGCGGTGCAACCTACTTGGCATAGGATCCGTGCTGGCGGTAACCGAAGCTGTTCCCTGAGTTATAGGACTGTCTGGTGGCATGAGATACCTGACAAAGAGCCCATGGGAGCGATAGGCGATCGAGGGACCTTGCCTTGATAGTAAAGCCGCCGAACTTGGTCTGGTCGACGTCTTCGATGGCGTCCGCCGCAGCGTTCTCTGATTCAAACTGGAGGAAAGCGTAGGTGTCCCGAGTCGACTGGCAGATCTTCACATCGGTCACGCGGCCTGAAACAGCCTTAGGGAAAAGACTGCCATTTGTAGCCTTACCGAACTTGCCGAATCTATCTTCGAGCTCGGCCTCACGGACATCTGACGGTAAGCCACCAACCCAGATTCTAGCAGCACAGCCCTCCTCAGGGGCCGCCCTAGCAGGAGTGATCTCAGCCCTTCCAGAACGACGGGCCGATCTCGACCTGAGGGCAATATTATGGCAGGCGACAAACGGACATTTACCTTGATCTGTCGCGGCGACCGCCTCTACGAATCTCGTCATCATGACTATCATCCCGTCGGCTTCGGGAGCGACTTCTAGGGCGACGGTCAACATCGGAGAGTGAGTCGCTCCGGCTGCTAGTTCGGGTGCCACGGGACGCGTCCATGCGACCAGTATAACTAGCACAACTCCGGCTGTCCAATGATCGCCCCCTATCACGGGAGTTGGACCGGCTAGCCTCTGGCTCGGTACGGTCAGCTTCAAGGCCCTTGGGGGAAGGAGGAGGAGGAGAGGACGAGCGGCCTTGATTCGCGAGGGTTTCACCAGCCATTTTTAACGTGTCGAACAACTCTGAAGCCTGCACGCACATACAACCGTTTTAACATGAGTAAAAACTCTCTAGTAGTGAATACATTACTCAGCGATTATTCAGTGTTGTCGCAATCGTCTGGTGACTTCCCGTCACGCCTGCCCCGAATTGAAGCCACTAAAAACCCTTGCTCTTCATAAAAAGCATGTTTCCATTACCAAATACGATCGATCTTTTCCTACGTGAATTCCAGCAGTTCTGCATTTAAATTGATATCGCTCTTCAAGGTTCACTGTCAGTTTATTTATGCTCGGTTGGCGATGCCGTGCCTCTAGTATGGGCGGACAGGACCTTCTGCTCCTACGGCTGCTGCCGGGCCATGGCCGTCGACGGAAGCCCCTCCTCGTCGCCTTCTTGATACTAACGGTTTTCGTCCTACTTCTTCGGCCCGTCGTGGCTGATGAATATACTGGTTATTGCCGGTGGGTTTCCCAAGATGACACTCTTACTAATTATGAAGGTGTCCACGAAGCCTACGTCAGTTTCGATAATACAGACCAGACCGCTGGATGGCTCAGCCTCTACGTCGACATGTCCGCTGGAGGCGATCCCTCCACTCGAGAGGTCTACCTTTGCCAATCTGAATACGCCACAGTTGTGCAAACCTATCCTAACGGATCGTCACCGGTCAGCATTCCGCAAAGCAAAGTGTCGGTAACGTATCACAGTATGAGCCTCTGTGTCAGTAAGGCCTTCAACTTCATGAAGGATGCTGGACTAATACAGAGGGACACGGCCGACTTGACGTACTTGCTGATAGCTCTGAACGAAACGTGGTACTAAATGGGACGGAGGGGGCCGGCGCTTGTTCTCTGTAGTGCGTCCGCTCTGTACTCGAGCTCCTATACTAGGGAAGAATTTGAGGGAAAGCCGGTAGAAAATTTTATATAGTTTGTAACAAAATTGAAGAATTTACGCTACCAAGAAGTCACTGGAATTTAATCGGGAAAATTTTGCAAATTTCCGGAAGTACCCAGCGAACCTTGTAGTGAGTCGGTGGTATTTTATCGGAAGTGTTTTGCTGTATATAATGGATTCCTGTGAAGAATCTAGAATGTGTGCACTCGATACGATCTCGACCAGTGTCTCACACGCTCCTCCAAAAGATTCACCGACTGATGGAGGAGGAGCTATCGGTGAGGATGCCAACTGGATACTCATTATAGATTTGTAGCCTTCCTCAAATGCAATGTTGTGTATGCCTTGTATATTTCATTGCTATAGATGCTGGAAATTGAACGTCTTTTGAACTTCAGGTTCGTCACCGGACCGGATTCTGCTACCAATCGTTTGCCTCTCTATACAGCCGGTAATCACATTGAGCGATGTTCCAAAAATCGGGACTTTGCAACCCGGCCGATTTCTGGTGTGTATTGCGGTGTTACCTACAACCTCAATGCATCGAATGCTGATGAATCTCAGCTCGGTGCGCTCGGGGAGGGCTTGTTCGTCACCGACTATGCCCCAGTCATTCAGTACCATCCATCGATCTATCTCGGCTCATTTAGCTTCGTGGTGGGCACGTTTTGGGGACCGATGAATTTAACATCGTTTGATACCCCCGGGCTGCTGGAGACGTCTCCGAGAAATAACCCTCTCACTTATAACATTGACACCCGAGGGAACATTTCGTCGGTGCTGTACTATGACCAAATCTCGGTTTATGTCCGGACGAGTCTGCTCGACAAAGTCGGGGATGCCCAGAGCATAGCCGTTTCCTATCAGAATCGCTACACTATGCAATTGAGCGCGGATAGGTTATCCTGTCCCGAAATGTATGGAAGGATAACGGATATAGTGGAGTTGGGCGGCGTTGATGGACCTAATCCTGGCATATTGCCGACGGTAACCGAAGATAAGTGGAAAAATGCCCAAGGGCTGGTCATTGGGTGCATTGCGGCTCTCATCATGGTCATATTTGGTGTTTGGGCGATAAGAGTAGACAGGCAACACAAAAAGGAGTTTAAGAAGCGCACGGCCTTGGTGATACCCTCCTGATGCTGTAATGAGTGTACTATTGCGCTGCCTTGAAATGGTACTGGGCCATACGCCTGTGAGCTGTCGATGGCTGAGTCGATGATCCAAGGCTTGTGATATTACTGTATAATTGATGATAGTCAGAAGTTACCCACCTCGCTGCTGCTGCTGTAGAGGAGGAGGAGGAGGTTGTATATTTCTTAAGTGATAATGACTGAGGCCCATTTGGTTCCTTCCGAAGTCGCTTTTCTTTCTATATTCCAATGTCGTGTTAACAAATCAATGAGCATTTCTTTGGCATAGATGCGGTCGAGTCAAATGGCGGGTGCTTTGCGATAGGAAAACTCCTGGGTAGTAGATACTCATCGCAGTTTTATTAGTATTATGAATGCTGCAGCACTCGGAGGTCCAGGAAGAATCGGTGGCCCACTTGAAGGTGGTAAGGGCGGCACACCGGTGTTGAGAAATAGCCTGAAATTTAAGCGTCTCAGTTCATCTCAAAGCAGCAAGATTTTTTAAGTACTCCTTTCCGCTTCAGGCGGTCCGATAACGTCGTCGGCTACGCCGGAGTCTGGGATTCTATCTTACTTTCCCGAGTGGCTATCGTCCAACCCCTACTTCGGAGCTGGCTTCGGGCTAGTGGGCGTTGGTGCTGTTATGAGCGTCTTGAGGAACTCAAGTAAGATGTTATATACTCAACGAGATAGTGGTCTTTTCAGCGACAACTTTGCAGACGGTCTTCCGGCGAAGAGCGTTGTGCTCATTGGAGATACCCAGCAAGGACTACTCCTACCAATGGGTGATGCAATGGCTTATTACCAAGAATGGGAAATATACACAGCATATAGGTATGTTGCTGGACGACGCTCGCTTCTGTGGGGTACCTTCACCAAGTGTCGGAATGCCTTTCGGGTTCCTTCGGCTAGGGTCTCTAGTTCCCTTGTGGAGACCAAGGGACAGAAAAATCGAGCAGAATTTAATTGAATCACCCGGAAATATTCATTCGATGGCATTTATATATTTCAACACCAGGAAGGCATAGAGCAGATGACAAGTCCCCAGCAGAATCAAAGTTTATTTTTCCATATCAAACACACTTGATGCTTCTTTATTGAGAATTTAAACCGTTTTATCTCCGCCTTGGTAACATGATTACCTATCCGAAAGGGTGGCATAGTATGGGCAGCAGTTGACTTATATTTTTTCTTACTGTATACGGGTTGATGGGTAAGGTTCCCTCGAAATTCTTACCGAGGGTTAAGAGGCACGAAAGCGTACACGGACTTGACGATTTGCATAAGCCTCGGGCTCACTCCGAGCAGACTTTGTCGATGTATAGCTTGACAATGTTATATATGGCTTCATCTGATGAAGCCCACGTTATATGTTAGAAATCCACCGCTTGCAGCACTGACCAGTGACCAGAGCGATGCTGAGGTTATTTTGGATCAGGCGTGGAGACGACGCACTCGAAAGATGTCGCTGGCAGAATGACCACA
Source organism: Perkinsus chesapeaki (assembly GCA_013115145.1). Classification (NCBI taxonomy): domain Eukaryota; phylum Perkinsozoa; order Perkinsida; family Perkinsidae; genus Perkinsus; species Perkinsus chesapeaki. The sequence continues at coordinate 77,726 of JAAPAO010000043.1, forward strand.
TCGTTCGATTTCGTTCCCAGTCCTGGACGCCACTTCATGAGGTTCAACGGTGGGGTAAGGGAGTCGGGATTAGGCGGAAATGTGGTATAAATAGGTGCATGGATGCTGGTTGAAAGGGAACGTAATAACTCGACAGTTGATATAACAACAGGGTCGCCTTGGGAGACTTTAACTCTGACAACTATGGCGTGGAATGCGACCAAGTTTGAGGGTAGGTGGCGGATTTGGGGCCGTTGAGGCCCTGATCGACTGGCATGATTATTGCTGGGATATTCTTCGTAGTAGAATCGCAGCATGTAGCAATATTCCCGTCTCGAACTGTAGTTTATTTTATTAGTGAGTATTATCCATTATCGGGCTCGATGATGACCGAAAACCACAGTGGGAAGTCAAGTCTCGCCAGTTTGATCTTACCAGGTCGTATCTTCCTCACTAGCCGCCTTCGGTTCCGTGCTTCGAGCCCTCTCCCCTATGGTTCAGCTAGTGCGCGGATCACGAACAGTTAGGATCGTTATATAATCTCTTTAACTCATTCGTTCAAAGTAATATGAATCTGTATGCGCCAACGCTGGCATGTCATCCGAAGCCGTACGTCGGCCCGCTGGCATGAAGGGTAATATTTCCACCGTTGCGGACTCCGTAATATGGATAATCGATTTTACACATAGTCGGTGTTGTTGTTGTTGAGGTGTAACACTGGTATTCCCTCAGAGCTCCTAACTGAGGCCCAAGGGATGGCGGCCAATAAAGAGGAGGGGAAGACTGTTATATATAATGCAACTGGTCACGAATGGCGACCATTCGGCAATCCTAAGACTGTTCGGCCATTCGATTCCGGTAAGGATATGCCCCTCTCAGAGAGATAGCTCCCCCTTTAGAGTTTTCAGATTGTTTCACTGGCTTCTGGGCGGCTTTAGGGGGTCAATCTTCGAAATTTACTCGTCTGCATTTCTAAATGTTAAGAGATGAAAAATCGACGAAATTTTTCCGGAAGTTTTCCTCTATGTTTTAGATGCCATCCAACATTGTTCATTTTTACTTAGTCATTCTTGACGGTGCAGCAGCGGAGACCATAGCATCCGATGTTAAGGAGTTCCTGTCTTGTGGTTCATGGTATCCTTTATAGTGCGCAATAACATTATATCGCTTAATCAGGTATTTAGAACGAGGGATACCTTATCGCCGAGGGTACCTTTTTTACGGGCCTCCTGGTTGCGGTAAAACGAGCTATATAATGGCACTGGCGGGACATATACAGTAAGTACGTGCGCTATTGGTAATGGCGTTGGGTGTTATCATTATTGGTTGGAGAAGCATTGAGGACAAGTGCATGTAGCACTGTGCAATGTCACAACACACTCCTCATGTGTTGGCCTTTCTTGGACAAGTAGATTAAATCGATTGCTTTGCTACTAGCATTTTATTAACAAGGTATAGGTATCAGAATAATATTAGTAAATTATCATAACAATAGTTATAATGGATAAAACCACAATAATGGTTTCGTATATGATAATAGTAACAGTAGCTCTTATGCGATTGTTCAGGTATAACATAGCTGTTCTCAACCTTGGCGACCCTACCATGTCCGACGATCGCCTTCAGCGTCTCTTAGCAACTGTACCGCCAAAGTGAGCTTGGTCTCGAGGTGTTGAAATCCTTAGTGCGGTGCAGGTGCTTGATTCTACTTGAAGATGTAGACTGCGTTCTACCAGATTACGAGCCCTCTGAGAAGGCTCAGGACCCTCGTCATCAAGGTAGGTTCAGAAATACGGTTTTTCTATCAGAATGTTCCTCGTTTAGAAAGTGTTTGTCATTGGGCTCTTCTCCAGGTATAAGGCCAATGACATTCTCTGGCCTTCTCAACGCTCTGGATGGCGTCGGCTCCACCGAAGAGCGCCTTGTCTTCATGACCACCAATAGGCCGTCACTGTTGCCGCCAGTTCTGGTTCGCCCAGGTTCCTTGCGGTCGGCAACAGTCGTCTTTGTTATTTCTTTGGATACCTCAGGAAGAGTCGACGTGAAGGTGCATGTTGGGCTGGCAACGAGAGAGCAGATGCGACGAATGTTCCTTCGATTCTATCCCGAAGCAACTGAGTGGGCGGACGAGTTTGCGCGGTGAGTTGACGGCCCGCTGAATAAGCTTATCTGGGTTCCTCAGTCAAAGCGTGAAACACCGTGGTCGAATGACCGGAAAATTTTCTTGCGGAAAAATTATGGAAAATTTTGGGAAAATTTACGTAATTTTCTGTTTTTCTGATCGCCATGATATATAGCAGTGTAGAGAAATTAAGACGTAATGCTATCAGGAAGCTGGATGGCACCCCACTGTCCTTGGCTGATATTCAAGGCTACTTCCTCTTCTTCAAGAATGACCCTGAGGGATGCCTGGAGAATGCTGCAGAGTTCGCAGAGAGGGTCCGAGGCCAAAGGTAGCACGTTCGATACTATGGCATTATGAAGTGACAATTTTAATCCCCTTTGCGCTTGAATGGCATTTCTCGATTTCTATCGATGATGAGCGGCTCTGAGTCCTAAAACTAAAGTCGCGCCTTCATTTAGCCCTTGCTCCTTCATCTCGCATATAGCTCCTTGCTCGGTTGTGGGTTAATTGTATGCTCGATTACAGTATTGCATGATCAAAAGCATACGATATCGAGATCAACGTGGGAGCAGTGTCAGCTCGCACTCTCAGGGGTTGCGACGCGAAGCTCAACTTGGTGGCCGAGAGCTATACTGTCATCATATCATCTGGCGTTTTCCGGGCTCGTCTCCAGTATTCATTTCAGACCAGAGCTTACCGCTGCTCCTGATGAAGAGCGAGCGACGACATCAACCATGCCTACCAAGCGGGACGGCAAAGTTGTCAATGAAGAGACTAATGTCAATGTTGCCATGGCCCGATAACGCGAAGGCGGTTGTGTGCGAAAAATTTGTGTTTCTGACAAGTTTATGGTGCTGGTGTTGTCAATACTAGAGGCGCTTCGCTCCGCTTAAAGTTTACCAAATTGCTGTAATGTTCCTTTATGGTCATCGTTGAGACACTTCAACCTTTTCGAACTCTCGGGGCAATCCATCTCCGGAAAAAACGTGTACTTGAAAAACTAGCCGAATCAGGTGGGCCGAGTACGGGACAACCTCGATCGGTGTCAGGCAGCAGCAGCACTATTATAATATCTGCCGGCCTTCCTTGGACCATTTGACACGCATGACAATAGAAAATGCACAAGGCTGGAGGCATCTGAGCGAAGCCTGTGAATCTTAGGCCAGGCGTGGCGTGCTGGTGAGGATGAGGAATCTTTCTTGGAGTCCTTAAGACCGAAGAATCCCAAGTGCTTCAAATGCAATCTGGGCATGCAGTGCCCTATGTGCAATAGAGTAAGTTTCGTAATTCTCTATACTTTCATGAGATTGTCTTGAGCTGTTCTGGTACGAGGTGACTAGACCATATTTCCTATTAAAAGTTGAGTGGAATATCATCTCATGCAGGCTCTGTAGATCTAGTAGAGCTATCTCATAGGATGGTAAATTACTAAACTCGTTTCTAATCATCCCTTAACTGTGATTATACTCCTCCACACGACGTTTATTTTCCATTATAACCTACTTCCTGTATCCGACATTTGTTCAGGATGAATGCTTCAAGTGTGGTGCCTATCTCAAGTGCCCAAAGTGCGCTGGGCTCGTTAAAGGCAACAGCATTCCCAACGGTGGCACTGGTGGTATGCAAAATGCCTTAGATGGTCGGCGGAGCGAAGCAACGTTTCTGATTTTAGACTCGGAAGTTCGTGGATTTGTGGAGACCAGGAGCTCTGGAACACAATACAACGAAAGGGATTTCAAAAAGCAGAAGACCAAGGCTCAGCTTAGGGCCGCATTGGGCACTGATCAGGAAGCTGGTGAGGAGGGGGAGCTAGGGCGCGCGAGAAAATTACAGTATTTTTTGGATTGCGGCTTCCGAATGTTCGTGGAGTGTTGCTTTACTGGCGAGAAGTTGCTGAACTTTTAATGAATATGGAAGAACTTTCAATTTGGCGTCCTAAGTTAGCGCTCTCCAGTGTAAGATAACTGATGTTCACTAAATTGCATAACGAACTGAAAGACACTGTAATATTATAAACTATCCTGAGTGGTTTGTGGAGAATACGAAGGATTGGCAATCCTCGATTGCTTCCATTTTTAGAGGAGTTCGGGGATAATGAGAAGGACGAGAAGGAACTGAGAATCGAGGAGCTAGAAAAACAGGTTTGCCGGCATCCGCTCCGCCGCGTCGCCGGAAAACCTTGGTCTCAGATTGACGACCTCGGTGCAGAGCTAGGACGGGCTGAAGAGGAAAGGGATAGACAGGAAGAGCGCGCTGAAGTTTACCGGGACAAGTGCGGTGGCTAGGGGGTGCGAGGATTGAATGGTGAATGGCAGGTTTAACGAGATGCGGAAAGACTGGGACATCGAGCAGAAGAGTCGGGTGAAGCTCGAGGGTAAATTAGCAGACTTTCAGACTCAACTGAGGTAAGTACGGAGGGTAAGGAGCGAGATGATGACCTGCTGATGAGTTAGGTATCTTTCGGATGTTGCTGCCATGTATCAGAGCAAGCTGACACAGACAAGGATATGGACTATGACCACAATAGAGAAAGGGTAAGGCGACGACTCTTCGTAACGCCTCTGCTGTTCGGGCTTTTGCCCATGGAATCAGCATTTTATTTCAAGTAGGGCAAGTGCAGCTATATAATCTGATATATGCCATGCTTATGGGGTATATGACACTCTGTAAACAGTAATCGGAAAAGGAGGGCCCAACCGTCATCATCTCCACCGGGTCTCTGCACATCGAGCATTATAATGGGAGCTTATTATTAATCTTAGTCTGTGACAGTGCTCCATGAGAAAATTGCGGCAGGTACGATAAAATGTGGGAGACGTTCTCGAGGTATGGGAAATGCGAAGCACGGGCAATGCGACGGCTTGTTCTGGCTGCATGGAGGAGCGGTATCGCCATGATGAAGCTGGACAAGGCTCTTGCGGAATCGGTACGGGTGAAGGGTTATTAAATTATGATCTATTGTGCTTCAGGAAAAAAGATGTAAACTGGTGGAAGCAGAAAGAGATAAATATAAGGAAGAATGCGTTGAACTAAAGGGGATTATTACCCAGCTGGAAGAGGTGGGGTTTGACTATAACTATTTTACATCGAACAAAATATAATAATATCATTTACCTCTAATATAATATAGTATTCACAATAATATGGTTAATTGTCGAAACGCTGTACTCAATGACCCAGTTCAAATCAACGTCATCGACGTCTGGAAACTTGTTTCTGGTAGACTGGTATCCTCAGATTCGAGCTGATATGCGTCGTCGTTTGAAGGCTGCTGGAAAGCGAGCTCTGGATAAAGTGTAAGAGTGTGGCTTACCTTAGTAAACCGATATTCCCCTTCTCTAGGCTTCATAGCAAGCCAGGTGGCCAGATGCTTCAATACTTTGAGCTGTGGAGGCTGGGTCACGCCGCAGCTGTGGCCGAGAATCGCATGGAGCACGCTGACGATTTGGCAAGAGAGCTCCAAGAGTGGCGCCAAAAGTGAGGGGGTTAACATCTAGAACTGTCTTCTTGCTGTTGGAGGAGATTGCTGTGACTGTTCAGATTCGAGTCCGCCTTCAAACGAGTTAATGAGCTCACTTGGAAGTTAACGGAAGCCAACAGGAAGGTGGCATTGAGAGAAAGAGAAGCGGAAAAGCTCAGACCGCTGGTCTCTGAGGTGAGATGTTCGATTGCCAGCAGTTGCCGAGTCTCATAGTTGACTTTCGAAAGCGTTTCCGGAGTGAATCTGCTGCCGCGAACTGAATGGGGATTGATTTTTTTCAGGTGGCGTCGCTGAAGCGGAAATTAATCGAGGTAGAGGAAGCTAGAATACGACAGATAGCCGAGCGAGATGCTATATTGATTGAGCGAAGAAAGGAGCTTCAGGAGCTTCAACAGGTATCACTCAGAAATCTCCGCAGTGCGCAAAGATACGCGGCACGTAGGTTATTTTGAATGACGTCCACGCACAGGCCTTGCACGCGCATATATTGCACTTGAATGATAAGATAGAGTAAGCTTCAGATGGGCTGTAGCTGAGCTTGAACATATCTTGAAAGATACGAGAAGATGCTGCGCATGCGTGCAACCGGTACGGGGTTCCCTCGTAACGCTCCCACAGTGGTGGTCTGTATGAACTGCCAGAAGTTGTTGGTTTATCGGAAGAAGGCGAAAATGTCTGTGAAGTGAGAACACAGGCGCGTGGATGGCGTTTCTAAAATCTGCTTATCAGATCACCGCGGAAAAAGAAGACTTGCAATGAATTCTTGCCGCCGTTGAAGAGCAGCCATCACCATAACGGCTCCGACAGCGAAGACGGCTTGCACGAAGACTCAACACATAGCGGAGGGAGGCTGGAAAGAGTAAGCCTAAACTGTGGTCAGCGGTGGCACGTAGCGCGGCGTTGTTTCAGTCCCTTATGAGCTACAGTAGCGACCCCGAGTCGGAAACATCGGGCTCTATGTCCTTGAAGCCACCTGCAGCAGTCGGCAGCAGTTCACGGTAAGGAGTAGCGCACCGCTCCGCTTTTGCATCGACTGGTAAAATATACCGGTCCAGTTCGACATCCCATGTATCAAGCGCCTCTCATTTCCTTACCGTGATTCAGTCCACAACGCCGAGAAGTCACTATCGTGGAGCAGCACTCTAGTGTGCCCAGATTGCCAGTCATCTCCGAAGTCCAAGAAGGTCGCAGCAGTCGAGCTTCCTCAGCTAAACTGAGTGCACGATGGCGCATTCCATGACCTTAGATGTTCATAGCATCCATAGTGCCTTATCGTTCTCCATACACTGGGGTGGACAGTGCCGGGCGCGCGCTTTTTACAACGCGCTGCTGGTTCGGCTTGAATCTCGCCGGTCGAATTTCGAGCGGCCTCATTTCCATGGACTCGGTCGCATTGGATGGCGCGCTGCTCTTCTAATGGCCTTAACTTTCAGCCATTACCTTTTGTAAATATATTTCCTATTCACAACGGCACCCTGCTGGGCATGTATGCCGCCTTCTACTGGTGGTTGGTAGGCCATCACAGCCTGGAAAACGGATTTTACGGTTTTTCTATCAGATTTTCCGAGCGGTGTTAGCGGTTGCGCATTCGATGCAGCCCATAACGATAGAGATGATTCCCGATGCGATATACTTGCCGGAGGTGGCCAAGAAGAAAGTTGTTGTTTCTCCAGGTTGGACAGCGTGACGCCGTGACGTTCAGTGATCGATTCTCTCAGCTTCGAGAGAAGGAGCCGAGGTGTACAGAACCCAAGCTGATCTCTTCCACTGGAGAAGACTCGGCTGTTTCAAACTTAGTGAAAACGATCAAGTTGCCGTTTCGGGAGAGAAGGTCAGCAGGATCATCGAAATCGATAGACGCTTTGTGGTCCGCTGACGCCGAGCCTCATTGTTAGCCGCCTCTTGACTTGGAATGGTGGGGTAGTTCCTGCACTTAGCCGAGGTTATTGACCATCTCTCTCTGCCAGAGAGATTGTGGGAAGAGAAAAGCCCAGCAGGACGTATATAGAGACTGCCTGCTAGGACCGAAGGGAAGTACAGACATATAGTTCCGCCTAGGGAAGAATCTCAATGAAGCTTCTTTCTCGTGAAATTCCGTTGATCTTCTCGATGAAGATATTTTTGAGCTCAAGTGTGGACAGGCTGAGGCTCTACTGACGATCATAGCGGCCATGGAAATTGAGCTTGCACTTGTTCGTTTTTCCAATCGGTAGCGTACTGGCTGAACGCGTCACCGCTTCAGGATTGGACAATCAAAGACCGGGAGTGTGTGGCTGCCAAATGTGACTCGGGAAAGAGCGCCGAGGAGACACCTAAGTGACTTGTATGCGTGGGGCTGACCTTCGATTGGCGGCATCAGGTGCCGATCGGGTTTGCCATTTTACCGCTTTAAGCGTGGAGCTGATTGTAAAGAAGGAGACTGTCTCGATCTGAGTACATGTCAACTCCGCTGTATGATGAAGGGCATGGATGTGGCTGGGTTGGTGTATTCCAGCCCTATCGATAAGAATCCCGATGAGCATCTGTTACCGAACGAATGCAGGTAACAACAACGATACAGCACGCATCACGGCTTTTCGACTGTGTCGTGGACTAGTCGCTATAAAGCATTCGGCTCATTGTGAAGGTCAAGGGTTAAATCTGTTTTGCTCCACGCTTGCTTGCGACTTGGATGATCTGATCGGAAAGGGAGTCGGGACGTCACCGATTGGGACGAAGACTAGGTCAAAGCTGGTCACCTGACAATCGGCTGAAAACTAGTTTATTATAATCTGACCGGTGTTTATTGATCGGAAGGGGTATCCGACGGAATGCAGAGCTCTAGTGGTGACAGCATGGAAAAGCATGGAATATCTTTCGTCTGCCATCCGAAGCTGCTGAAGCTTAATAGTGCCTTTTGTCAGATGTGGAGCATCACGGAAGAATCCTATCTGGAATAACTGGCAGCAGAACTCCCTAGGACAGCCACAGTTCGATACTATCGAGTATCTTCTCCCACCTGAAGAAGCTTTAGAGGTTGATGAGGTAAGGATGGCTACATTCAGATTCACAGCCTAATACATGTCATATCGTCTCACCACTCGACTATGCAAATCATAACCTTCAATGATAACCTACTCTTTTTTTCATAAAGGATGCCCCAGAACATTTTTTCTGGCTACAGGTACATTACGTTTTAAGATTTTTTCTGGAATCGTTTTTGAGTACTTTAAATCATATTATCATTTTTCCTCTATAGTTGGCTCCTACAATGGATGCCGCAGTGATCGTTATCACACTTAATCATCAATAAGCACTTGTCTAGAGGGAATGTAATCGTGCGCTGCTGAATGAGCTAATCGTAATGAGTTACCCCTGCGTGATCGCACTGTTGGGGCTGTCGATGAATGGTGAATAACAGTACAGAAGACTGCCTGTCTTTATGGTGCAAATACGATTACTATTGTTAGTGTCGATTCGATCTCAGGTAGGATGCTCGGTGGAGATATGGGAATACGCAGACGCCAGAGAGACGGGAGGAGCGGTACCGAACATGATAGAGGAGCTGAACGCTGATGTACGCGGGAAGGCGGTCAAGAAATATCACACTGGTGATTACATCACAGGCTTGCACAGTCAAGCCGCAAGTGTTTATCTTTTCCGGTGTTGATTGGTAGTGCAAAGCGCCGATGCACTTTCCTGGTGGTCTTCGCCTCATTGTGGCAACGAACCTCCTGGGCCTCTCCAGATGATCGATTCAGCGGCATGTGCATGGTTTCAGGATGAGGGCTATCAGCTAGCAGTCGTCCTTGGTATGGCCGACCCGGGAGACATGGATGACACAACCGTTGAGGAAGACGACAAGTCGGTTGAATTCCGGTCATGTCCCAATGCTAAAAGTTGGTGGTTAGGCGTAGCAAAGCGGCAGAGACTCGCAGTAAGACGTGCACTACGAAGAAAGGAATTGGCAAGAGCCTCGCAGAAACGAAGACACGTAAATGAAGTCAAGGAGCGCTTGCATGACTTTGGGCAGGTTTACGAAGATCATCAACTGGTATAAGAGCGAGGTTGCCGTTCGATAATGATAAGGATGATCACGGAGAGTTATACAGCAAAAAAGTATGGCCAACACACTGGGACCGGCAAAGATTTCGTTCTCGGACAGACGGCGTGTGAAGGAGTGGTGGAGGATACCGCGTGTTGGAGCTTCGCTATGCAGTCGACTGGTGACTCCAAGTGCACCGCTGACCAATGGGGATGCTCAATATCATATTTTGAGAAGAACCATCGATCGAAGGTTTGTCAAGATACTCGAGTGAGCGCACAGTGAAGAATCTTTTCGGCAAAGCGGCGGTTTCAGATGCTTTCCAAGTGTCCAATCACTTGTGGTGTATGTCGGTTATATAACCGGCCGGGTCCGAGAGCAGGGAGCTATGCAACTTGGAGCGATAACAAAGTGACGACGACCCGACCTGAGCTCTTAATTGTGTATTTACGGTATCTCAGGAACAATCTGGTTTTGTGAGAATACCGTATGTGATAGATCGAGGGAACCCTCATATGGACGCCAGTAGAGTTGCTGTTATCGAAGCAGCTACGAAAGCCATGGCTGATAACACTTGTGTAAGACTCAACGTTAACTTGCCTTTCCTCCTCAACGCCGGTGTCCTCCTTGTCTCATTGTTTGTGATGCTTCACATTTGTCAGATACAATTTTACGAATTCGACGATCGCGGGCAGCTCCCGAATAAGTTCGTTAAATTCACTGTAAGTGCTTTTTCGTTCTGTCCTACGGCATTTAGCATCTCCTTGTCAACAGGTTGAGACCGGCAGCAGTGGCGAGCCCGCCGGCTGCTACGCTTCGCCTCCAGGCCACCCCAGCTCTCAGTTCAGTGTGGTTAACTTAGGATCATGTAGAGACAGTAGCCGACTCGGGAGTGTTATACATGAGCTTGGTCATGTACTTGGAAGTAAGCCTTAGACTGTGCATTTGACTTTGGGTATCTGCTATTCTACTGTCAGTGGTGCACACCCAGATGAGGGGCGATCGTGATGAGTATATCGATCTCAATTGGAAGGATATTAAGCCTGGTTCAGAAGCCAACTTCGCAGTGGATCATTACTCGTAGAGAACATGAGACAGTTGGTGGCTCGACAAAATGCCTGCTTAGATTCCAGGGCGCCGATGGGGAATATGTACCGTACGACTACGGCAGCCTTCTGCATTACTCCAAGACTCAAGCTATGGATCCGTCTCGGTATGACCCTTCTAGGAATCCAGGAACATTCGAAGTGAAATACCCCGTACCGGAAGGTCTGACTAAGGTAAGGTGAATCCACGGCAAGCCGATGCCACACGTCTCTGATTAGATCGGCCAACGGGAGCGCTTGTCCGACTCTGACATAACCGAGATTAACAAGCTTTACAGATGCTACATGGGTCTTTCGAAGCAAGAGGGGAAGAGAGAACAGACGATGGCATCTAGCTCGGCAAACTCTGCATTATCCAGCGCTGCAGGTAAAGAGCATTTGTTTATTGTTTCGATTGCGTCTCCATCAGGCACGCCTGCTCCTTTGAGCACAGAAGATTTCCAGCTTTCTCGAGCGCAATTTGCCCAGTTGCAGAATAAGAGAAAAGGAGAGATCGAAACGAACACAGCTAATCTCGTTGGTAGGATTGGCCATTGTCCTCCGTTCATTTGGTCCTCATAGGTTCCGTTGCGCAGTCGATGCAGTACGTGGCACAAACGGCAAATGGGGGAAATGGACGTTTAACAGAAGAAGCCACTCAAAAGCTTATTGGGTCCATTAAGGGAATCATTGGAATGTAAGTCATGAACGATGGTGTTCAAGTGCCTATATCGGTGTACAGGTTTGAAGATTCAAAGGCTTTGGGTCACATTGTGGACGATTCAAATCGTTATATCTCCAGATGAGGTGACATGTTCTGCATGAAACAATAGCGATAGTCAATAAACCAGATGTTGTGTTTCAAGTATCATTGTGTACGCAAGTTATCGAACACGAAGATGAACAAGCAGCGGATCTCAGAGGCTTATAATACGAAAGTGTGGCAATGTCCATTTCCCTTTTAACGCTGTCCGCCTGATGAGTGAATACCGAATTCCGAAGGGCCGTGCTCCTGTTGTCGGAGTTTGCAACGGGCACCTGCGGAACCATACACGTCTGGTACGGTGTGCAATTGTATACTCATTATTATCATACGTTGTAATATACAGTATATTAATAATGTGTAACAACCCAAAAGGTGAAGTAACAGAGAGAATAAGAGTAGCAGTGCTGAGCTAGAAGACAATGGTTAGCAGTCATACGGCACCATAGGCCGTAGGTATGACGGTGAACAGAGAATCTTCTTTGATAACCGTTACTTTATAGTAATCATCTTAACATGTATGAAGTAAGTCGAGCAACCAATTATGAGTTTGTCACGTGTCTCAAGGAGGAGTAATCGCACCCGCTAGTTCCTTTTTTCATCTACAATCATCATAAGTCTCTGTCAGGTAATCCACTTCACAGAAGACTTTTATATTCCGCAAGAGGGCCTCCCGTCAAGTAGTCGGTCATGGTCACCTCCAGGCCATTTGATAGCTTATGCCACCCGAGGGTAACAACGGCGATGCTCACATCGGCAGCGGGCGACTCACACTCATCCTTGTCCGGATATTAGGTGTCCCATAGCGCCAGTGAGCAGGAGCAGCAGATCCGACGTTATCGCAGTAGTAGACCTTGACACCTTGAAATTACCGTGACCGAGAACCGTCTCGTCGATGCATGTGTGCTCTGAAGGGGTAGTGGCACACACTTACAGCAAGTGGGTTCAATTCTAAGGAACTTTAGGCATGTGGCCATTTGCCATCACTGGAATCATTCCAGTGGAATGACACAGAGTGAGAATGCTCAAGGTATATTTGGCGTTGAAATGGTAATCCTAGGACTTGTTAATTCTCGCGAGGAATCTCAGAGACGAGTCGAGTCATGTGAAGATACCTTCGGGTATGAGATTTAGCTTACCATCCCAACGCCAGTCGTACATACTCGGTTACTGAGCTGTGGAGGGTAAATGGTGTCGATCTCAGGAAATAGCTAATCGCCCTGGAGCCGATAGTATAACTTATTAATAACTTGTTTAGTATCAATACTGAAAACACAAGTATTATAGATCACATCGACAACAACATTTAATAAAAATCAATTCCATTCGTTAGTCCCTCATCACTTTCTGGAGCCTCTTAACAGTGTTATGGAGAAACGACCATAACCAGTCGATTCCAGGGCGATAGCCATTTGCTGGGTGTTGAGCGATAAGTGTGAAAAGCCTTCTGCAATCATCAACATTGTCCGGAACTAGTTTCTTTATCTCCTCCTTGACAGTGTCAGGCAGTCCAAACAACGGATGATACTTCTTCACATGCTCCTTACCCTTGAGGGTCACTTGTCCATAACCTTGGTTCAAAACAAATACCTCACTGGAGCTGAGATACAATTGATCGCATTAAAAATTACATCAACGAATAATATACTAGTAGCATAATACTACTACATGAAGTAGCAACTTGGGATGACTTACCCGACAGTCAGAAGGTCGACATCTGTTCTGATTTCGAATTTACCCAGTAAGGATGCCCGCAGGGTTATTGTAGCATCATCGAATCTGCGGCCAAACGGATTCGGCTGATATTTGCATTCGCCGTAGGGCGTAGAGGTGATAGCCCCTGGGAGCTGGAGACAAACGGCATGACCGACGGGGTTCCTGCCTTGCATTCGAGTGGATTACCTGTATAGCAGATGACTTCACCAGTTCTTCCACTTGGTCCATTCTTTCCAGTATTGATTTCTGCAAACTCTGTAGAGAAACCTGGTTTTCGCGGAGTTCTTTCTCCATATCATCTATTCTTGCTGTTAGCTTTTCCATCTGAAACACATTACATGATCGCTCATCAATCCAGGAGGCGAAGCTGTCGCTATTCGGCATCACCTGAGCATCCCTTGCTGTACGAAGGGCAGATGATAGAATGGCAGTTGTGAATAATAAAGGGATACGAAATAGGAACATTTGTAAAGGTTAACCCAAAGGTAACTGTTACACATGAAGAGGTGGAGGAGTTATTATAGGATGAAAAACCTTATAATCACCTGTTGTGGCTCTACCCGACGAAGACCATCGCATTATTAAGTGGAAATATTTATCAACAAAAACGAGACGAGACGTTAAGTGTGTTTATGAACGAGACGCGACTCTACTCCTCCTCTCGCGACCCCAGCGACTGTCTAGAGTTGGAAAGGTATCGGGTGTTGGTCAGCACACGGTAAGCCCTGATGCTCCCACCGCAATGCTGACGCGTTCAAACTCCTATAACCTTAACATCCGCACGGCACCGTACACCCGTCCTTTACTGTAGGTACTGCCGCTGCGGTGTACACCGCCCCGTACGGCGGCCATATCAGCAGACTGCCGGCAGTCACTGCCCAGTCGCTGTAAGGAGTGAACGCCCTCTCCAACACTAGAAAAAAAAATAATAATACTGTGCTGACCTGCTTCAGCGTCCTCCCCAGGGCTGCACCAAGCAGGCCCCTTCCCGCCGGCCGCGACACTCCCTGCACATGCAGGAATCTTACCTAGCAAACCTCGCTCGCCCACGCCGCTTCGTGGTCCCGCGCTGGCTTGCTCGTGTTCGTCCTAGAACTCGCTCTATGAAACATAGACCTACACGATTATTAACAAGTTTACTAAAACCGTTGTACAGGAATGCCGGCTAAACGTTTACCCAATTAACTGCTCAACGCCGCCGAACTTTTAACATTGGAAATGAACGAGGAACGTTTATATCATTATTCACAGTTCATCAGCGGCTGTCTCGATGATTCCCATGGCCTTCTTAAAGTTGCGCTCCTTCACACCTGTAATCGATTTACCCTGCCAGACCGGCTTCTTGCCACCAGCACCCTTCGCACCGAACTCCTCTAGCAACTGAGATAATACGGAATGAAAGCAATGAGCAATGACTGGACAACTCACCAAGTTTAACATATCCTTGTTTCCTAGAAGTGGAGTACCTTCGTTATAATCGGCAAAGAGGAATGCTGTTGGACAACAAAGCAGAATCTGACGGCAGAAGAAATAATAATAATAGATTTACTCCCTACTATTGGATCTCATCACTACAAAGGTTGATATATATATAATAATAGTAGCAATCTCATTAGCTTACAGCTCTCGGCCCTCCTTCGGTCGCTTTATTCTTCTCAACCAAGGCCTTCTCAAGTTGGTGTAAAAACACTGCGTCACAGTCTCTAAAGGTGCCGACTATTTTCTTTCCAGCGGCATGTGACAGCATGTCAGTAGCAAGGTACTGAATAAGCTCCTCCGTCAAAGCCTTAACCTGAATACAACCGATCTGTCGATAACACGCCCCTCGAAATTTAACGAGCGCGTAATAGTCCTACCTGTCGATTCGCTACTGTGAGTTGCTGTAGTCTTTGTTGGACCAATTCGGGCAACTTCTCCCTTTTGCAGCTCAAATCGTTAATCATAGCCGCTTCTCGATCGCAACATTCATCAAAACGGTCTAGAACTCTCTGCCCGACTAGAAACGTCAATGTGAGAATCTTCGTAGAGCTCTTCCACGAATGACCTGAACGCCGTCAGCGAGCATGACCGCGCGCCACGAAAACATCGCCACTCACCGGTTATTTTAACACACTGGAGCTCCGCAAGATTCTCCACGTGAGTTCCTCCGCAGGCGTTCTTTTCGATTCCATCAATCTCTACGATTCGGAAAACATCGCCTTTAACTTTTTTGGGCAGGGCGGAGCGAAGCATACTAAAATAGGATATTCGTTAAATAGGCCCAACTTCTACTGTTGCTGTTGGCTTACGGGTCCCTATTGCCGTTCTCATCCTCCAACTCACTTCGCTTCATCTGTCGGTTATATACTGTCCTATGCTCTCTAATAGCTTGATTACAACGATCCTCTAATGTCTTCACACGAGAATCAAGTGTCTCACCTGAACCAAAAATCTTGAATACCAGCAATTCTGTTATGATTGTAAACAAGCGATTGACGAACTCGGGGTTTTGCATAGCCCATCGAACCTGTCGAATAAACCACCTGCTGTGTACACGAGACTCATTGAACACTACCAGAATATCGATCGGCTCTCTGAGATTTATGACCACAGCAATACAAATAGAGATAGACTATGTACGACAACTTTGCTAGTAACAGACTGATACATTAGTAGTTCAGTTGGACAGATACAGAAGAAAACCCATACCGATCCCCTTCTCCCAACTCAGAGACCCGGCGGCAACTCGCCGACGACGCGTTACCTTCGGGGATGAGATCTAAATTGCATGGTCCAATATCGACCGTGCACGCCTGGCTGCTGAACTCCCAAGAGTCCGTGTTACCGAATTCAGGGAATAAGTCGTGTGTCTGAAAACGTTAGATCTTTCCAACCTATATCGACCTCGGAGCTACCTCACACAAAGCGCTGATGAGGTGCTGACCAGAATGCTGTTGAGTGTCGTCCCATCGCCTATTCCAGTCAATGCTCACATCTACCTCGCTTCCGACTTCCACCTTGCTGTCGACATAATGGTGAACCTGTCGAAGAGATGCGATGAATCATTCTTTTCAAAAGCTACTAGAGTGCTGGAAAACACGTCGAAATCATCTAGGTTCGGAATCTCCTATAGATTGCAGCGAAGATATAAATATCCTTTCGAATCCGAGGTCTACTTCCCACGACAGAGTCTGGAAGGCTCTGCACGTATCCGATGATATTACAGCACTGCGGACAGATGAGCACGACGCTCACTGTAGCCTCGAAACCCTTGTAGAAAATTTCCCAAACGTGTCTCGAAAGACTAAATTCTCTTCGGCAGTTGGATGAGGAATTCTGAGCGCTCAGACGAGCAAGGCCGCCAGAAAGTACACCACAGACGGTGCTACTCTCTCACCTCTCCCTCGGAGTCCTTATCAACATACAGTACTCTGGCATTGCCAATACGGCCAGTATCGGATGGCTGACCGCCACCCTCGGGATATAGTAATGTCTGGTCTAGTGTTACCACAAACTTGGAACCTGAGACCATCATATAGTAGCGATAAGGCAGCAGGAAGAACGTGCTGAACTGGTGATAATACGGTATTTTATATTAATATTACAAAAAGAGAATACGTAAGCTCATCAGAGACAAAGGGGCCGCTCAACGAGTAACCGATTTTGTAACCGAGAATCGAGTATCGCAGGAATGCTTTTAACACATGAAAGCGAATTCTAGAATCGGCGATTGTAAAGGCCATAATTCACTCAGCGACCGTGGCGTAGATACATGGCAACATGACTAGCGAAATAAACTGAGAGGGTAACATTACTCATATTGATGAGGGTATATAAAAGGCAAGATACTATCATCTATATTTCGAGGGAGCTAAAAAGGAATTCAAACCATAGCAACACTGCATTGGAGGCAGTTCCAGTATGAGTGTATAATTGTACATATAAATACTATGTCCATGGTGTAATAGGAATGGTTACCTTTAGCCATAGGAGCCACAGGCTTCTTAGGGGCTGCCTCACATGAGAGGACCTTTGCTGTGGTGGAACGGAGCTTAGGTTGGGCTATACAGAGAACTCGAGTCGCCGTCATTTAATAGAACAGATGTAGGAAATTAACACTGAATAAGAATGTTCGTGGAAGGAGTTCTTCGTGGGGTCATTTAAGGACAGGCTGGTGTGAAGGGGACAGTCGACACAATCGATCTGCTCAGCTGGGTTGTTCGGCAACATAACGTAAAGTCTAAGTTCTAATGCATTAGTCTAATGCACTTGTAAATGATAGGTTTCAAGGGCATCCCTCGATTGTTAGGCCTGTTGAGTTCCATGTGATGATTTTCGGACCCCTCCCACAACTTAAATCGAATATTAACTGCTACTTTAGAACAACGTTACGTAATGATATTTTGGGAATGCATCTCAAAACTAAAACTCCTCCACAACTCTGTCCTTTTCCCATGTTCCAGGAGCGGTTGCTACCAGCAAGCCCCTCATCAACACGCGGAGAATTTGGCTCGCCTTGTGCGTTCAACTACTCGGCCATAGAAAATAACACTTACTAGACTGCCACTTACAGCTACAACAGCAGCACCAATTAGTGCGTCATAATCTCCTCTGTTCACCCGGCAAGCTCCAGATGCGTAGATCTCCTACTATCGCAGGTCAAGGGGTTTCTGCAACTGTGATGTCGGCGGCTTCTGTGAAGCTACCGCTCCCTCTGCTAGGTGTGTGGCGCAACATCGCCTCCCGCGCAACCCGAGAGCTAGGAGCCTCCAGCCTGAGTCTACACCACTCCAAGAGCGGATCTCTTTAAGAGCTGAAATGAGGCACAGCTTCTTAACTCTACAATGCACTGGTATTGCCTGATCAGACTATTGGCCTTGCGAAATGTCGCCAGTATAGCGTTTTTCCAATGTGGCCTGGCTATTTATCAGGTCGGTTACACCTCTACAGTCCAGCCATTGTCCCTCGGGCGCGTGAGTGACTCAACCAGCAGCGGCTTTTTCTTAAGAGTTTTCACCAATGAGAGACACGTTCGGTTGTGACGCTTCCCCAAACAGCTCCCTTATCTGGGCGGCATTCTTTACCTTTTAAAGCTCATTGTAAACAACCACGTTGTGTGTAGTAGGTTGGCCAAGCCCAGCAGTGCAAGGTTCTCTACCTCCGTGCTGGGTCGCAAGCGCCGCGGGGAAGTTAAGGCTCAGTGATGAGGTATAATCGATTAACCGTTTCATGGGGTGGCATCAAACTAGACTCAACAGCCGACCCGCCAGCAGGCACATGATGAAACATAAAATTATTAGAAATGTATGACAATTTCAATCTTTGCCCAAATACTCATACACACAGCTGAAGTCCTTTCTGCCGTGCCCTTTATCGCCAACACTACCATACAGCTCCCGACAGAAGGTGGCCACAGGTACCTCGAACTCGACCTCGAAAATATCTTCATCCACATGCTAATCCGATCTCAAGCGCTTTAACCCGAATAACTTTACCATGCAATCAACCGCCAGCACATGGGAGGCAAATACCGTGACAGAGAGTGAGCAAACATGACATACCATCTACCCTTTCATGAGAGAATTTAACGTGAACTCCGAAGCAACCAAGACTTTGTGAAAAATGTTGCGGTACCTCAGCTCCGCAGCCCTCAGCAGCCGTCTTCGCCAGTCCCAAATCCTTGACCATGAGATCGACCATAAATCCCTATTGAAATCTTAGTCGTTTATGATGGTATCTCCACCTTACCCCGCTGTACTCTCTATTAGAGGGTATATCCTTATCTAGGACACCTGGCACTGGATTGTAGGTATCCGAACTCCAGCATCGTCCAGTGGAAGCATTTACTATCTCAGCAAAGACTTTTGGATCGACCCCCAGCGTCCTAAACACATACCAGTTACCACTGGTATAGAACAGATGAGCTGAGAACCCTATGCAGGCAATACAACCACCGCCGTGATGATCATGACATGCTTCGATCTAAACGAGCATGTTGTTGGACAACAATTACTTCCTATCAGTCCTCCTATTCAGCTCAGCGACCCGGCATATCTTACCACTACTTAGTAGACATTCGGCTATTTCCGGACAACGTTTTCAAGGTAAAATAATAATAAGGTAAAATAGATATGCCCTTGTGAAGGTGGTGGCTAAAAGCAGCAGCATACAGCAGCCCATATCCTTTCCTACAGAGAATGCCTCGCTTGCTCGAGTACGTCATGCCCAAACTATCGAGAGAGCCTCTCTTTCCAACGCGACGGCAACAACTGGTAATGTTAAGCATTACAACCGCTTCGAATGAGGCATTCATAGAAGACCATAGAATTTAGTACCATCAATATGGCCAGTGATTCCGAGTCGACTTTTGAAACTTTGATGACCGCTACACAAAGTTTCTGTCCCCCTCAATCCAGTCCTCACTTTGCTAATCGGAAGCCCTCAGCGACACCAAGCATGCTAGCAGCCAAAATGAGATTATTCGACACCTTAACAGCTTGGCCCATGCCAGCTCCACCGCAGTGCTTTGGATTTCCCATAGGCTTCAGAATCTCTACAGCGGTTTGGAAGTCCTCGGTACTATCAGCCCCAACCATAAACGTTAAAGTACCTACCGGGGATCGAACCCGCGCCCTTTCGCAGCAGCCCTACCCGCCCTCGCCGCTGGTACCCCTCCGCTGACTGGGGCGTCCACCATTTTATGGCCTTCGCCTTTAGCTGCAGCTATGACTGATTTGGCTGCTATCGGATCGATTGTAGAACAGTCTATCAAGAATGATGACTTCTTCAAAAGGGACAGGATCTGAAGAATTATACTTTGGCATCAAGTTGGCGGCACAAAGGACAACAATCCCAAGCACAAAGGGAATCCAGAATTTACAAACCTGCCAAATTTCAATACTAAGAAAATGGAGCCTGAAAAACTTGAGATCGAGTTGATTGAACATTGCTAGCTCAGGAGCGACCAGAAAAGTGGCAGAACTGACGGCGCTTGGAAAGCAGCAACATCCTGCATGGATCCCATCCATTCCACATTGGGGAATCCCCAACCACCATCCACTTTCAAGAGGTCCATAGTTACACCTCTCAGCTGACCCGTTAACCACTCTTCGCCTTCTAACGAGCCTAGTTTGCCCTCCAGTGCCCCTAAAGCCACGAGAATGTTTCAAGTTTTTCTCAACTGGCGAAATAAGCCTTGTCTAGGGCAACACTCTGGCAGCGGCCCCATTGCCACTGTACCATTCTAGAAAACGATAGGACGACGAGATTGACGTATAAATATCA
This sequence comes from Perkinsus chesapeaki, assembly GCA_013115145.1. NCBI lineage: Eukaryota > Perkinsozoa > Perkinsida > Perkinsidae > Perkinsus > Perkinsus chesapeaki. The sequence continues at coordinate 98,162 of JAAPAO010000043.1, forward strand.
GACTACATGTTAAACTATTACGGTATCATTGTTAGCTATTGAGTGTCCAGTGTACTATCTACAAAATATATTCCACTTACCCCGCCATGGCCGGTATATAAATCAATGACATCTTGACTCCCCGGTACCATCGATATGATAACATCGGATGAAGCACAGAGATCCTCTAGACCCTCCGCCACTCTAGCTTCTTTGGCAGCTGCCTCTTGGACACCTGCAACACCACGACTATGCTAGCACAGAGAATAGAGTCTAACGGCAAGGCATCTTCAGAGTGAGGTATAGCGGTACTGTTCTACTGCGTGGAAAAATAACCACGAGAGCCTTTGGCACAGTAAAGATACCACAGACACCGTGAACGAATAATGAACCGAGGTTGGGTCAGTTCATTTTTAGAGCTTCAAAGGATAACATCATCCTGCGGCCACAATAACTTATATTAACGGAAGGGACAAGAGTCTCCAAACTCTGTGACATTATTTGATTCAGCCTCATTCCCCACCTATTCTTGCGAGTATCCTTCAACAATGAGTTCATCGAGGAACTATACAACCACTTCACATCCTCCCCCGGGGCTGGAAACTGGCGGGCCCACATCACTACCTGCTGATCCAACCATCTTGTCGAACACTACTAAGCTCCTTTCAGCTTTCAGTAAGTTTCCTGCCATACCCGAGCCCATGTTACCAAGGCCAATAAAGCCAATTGATGCGAATCCTCTTTGGTGAGCACTTCCGAAGACCCTTCTGCAGCCAAGGCGGGCAAGCATGGTCCGAGCCGAAAAGGGCAAGCTCGAGATACGCCACGCTTGTTTTATCCTACCGCTCCCCCCGAGAAAGCAGCTTCAGCAATACAGAGGAATACTGCCAAGAGATTACAACGCAATACCGAGTGACATGAAGAAAATTCAACACAGTCACGCCCCCAGCGACGGGTGAGCACCACCATCGACTTGGCCGATTTTCGACCTGGCCGAGAGACCTCTCGCAGCAGTCTAGTCCGGTGTAGGCTTGTAGCCGTCAACGTAGAAGTTAACAGTAGAAGGCGGCAATTTAACTTCCTGACCATCCATGTCTTCTGTAACCTTAACCTGGCATCCAGACACATGAGTTGTGGGAAATATGGTATTATTATTGCCTGACAACCGAGCCTGCTAGTATCCTCCAGCCCAGGGGCAAGGTCCAACAAATCTTCCTCTTCTTCACAGGGTTCAGGTAGACTATCGTAGAGATCTTGAGATAGTATACAGTGGCACGTCGAGCAAGCCATCGACTCCTAAACGCTACATGCTGGACCCTCCTACAAGGCTTTCAAAACTACCTCACAAGCGCCCTCCAAATCAATGTCGTTCAAATGTGCAACTTTCAGCAAGGACCAGCCAATCGGTGCCTTCGCCACTTTCTTGGTCCCGTCGGTATTAACAAAAGTAATGTTAACAGTAGGAAGGCCTTTAGCGGCATTCGCGTCGGCATGGAAGGATCTAGCGAACCTGCCACCTAAAGGACCGGCGGCCACGGCAGCTATACTGCCCCGGAGGGCAGAGGATGCCGCTATTGGGGCCGCCATGGCTCGCATTAAAGATGATGACATTAGTATAACAGTGAATAGAAACTAAAGTACTTCATAGAGAGCATTATCCATTTCTGAAGGCTGTGAAAAAAATGAAGGAGAAATTCCGCCTGCCGGGATCGAACCAGGGTCTCACTCGCGTGCCAAATTGATATACCTAGTGTCACACTACTAATGATAATGATAAGGGATGACGTCACGAAGCTAGCTTGTGGCACGTAATATCCAGCTCCTATTCTCAGAAGGCTAACCAATCGAAAGCTATTCCAATTAGGCACGTCGCTTGGCGCTACGTGACACGACGGTATTCTAGCTCGTGACAAGTGTATAACACTCCATTTGTGTACACCATGTCATTCTCGGATACAACAAAACAACTGGGAATGATAAAACGATGATACGAAGAGGTTCTGACTGCGATTCTGGAACAGATGATATGCCAGAAACAGGGAAGTTGCTCTGGCTCAAAATTCCAGCAACAGCTCATCGACGCCGTGGTTAAGGAGGTTCTCGTCCAGTGGAACAATGTCCCCACGAGGGTAGTGGGGGGGATTCCCCGGGAGAAGTGTCTGTTCCTCGTCCGTAATCCACCACTCCTTCCACAGAGCGCGGTGCGACTTGTCCGAGCCGATATAGTATAGGACCAACTCACCAACATCCTGCCTTCCGCCTTTAAAAGTCAGTAACATCACAACATCTTGTGTAACGAACATCACGTGCGCTAGAAGACCGAAGACGTCATAACAATCTAGTGTTCGTGGAAAGGGTTGTTCGTCCCACACTGCCAGCCTGGAAGGTGCATCATCTATGCCGACCACTCTCCATTTTTCAGGCTCCATTTCCACCACGCCGAACCCTCTGAAATCTTCAATGTTTCCTTTCATGAGCTTCACACATTGCCACTTCAACGTCTCGATATCGAGCCGCCAAAGCTCCATCACGCCCTCGTTGGCGGCGTTCACCAGATAAGCCCAGTTCCGGGTGCAAATTGGTCCCGCAAAGTTAAAGCGAAAAGGCAGGTCGTTGGCAATGACAGACTCCTCACCACCGCGCTGCACCACCCATGTCGCTGGGAAGTTACTCTCTTCGCCATAGCCTGCTCGAACATACCAGAAACCATCCCTCCCCCGGTGATAGCTTTCGATAGGCTGGCCGAATGAGAATCCCTTGGGGTCTCTACGACCAAGGAACTGCTTTGTGAATGCGCAAGGGAATGCAAATACACTCCCTTTGCTCAGAAATCGATTGTCGCATGCTCGAAGCTCAAGGGACAAATGAAAGGCACTTGCGACCATAGAGGAGTGGGCAGGAAAACTAAAAGGCAGATGCTATAAATGGCTTATAGAGGATCAGCGATACGCCGGAGTAGCCCCCGCAGCCTAATAACCGTACAAAGCATTATTTCTATATGTCCCACGTAAGAGCATGAAGCTTGCCCCGTGTGCTCAGTAAGTGTACTGATCTCGATAACGTGCCACAAAGAGTCTCTTTTCGCCTATTCGTATCAGCAGTGATTGAAGCACTTCCCTACTGTGAGACAGTCAAGGGAAGAGTCTATGAAGGCGAGGTTGCTACGCTCGGTATGGCCCAATGCTCATTCATTAAGTATAATACCGCGTGCTGGTCAGTACACTGGGAATGTGTCACTCGCAGTCCTTATTTCAAAATGAAACGAAGATCGTCGTTTTTCTTCCTACCAGCCAACCCGCCCCAAGCTAGTGCCTAACTCGACTTAGATACGTTCGACAACAGCGAACGTTCGTTGTTGCCCGTCATCTGTGCTGTCTTCCTTATGTTTCCCTAGGCGTGTCTTCTATCGTAAAGTAAACGCTACGACGTGCGACATCACGCAGTTGGTTCGACGAGAAATATCGCTTGCGCCCCGAGGATAAAGAGTCTTGATCAAACTTGTATTTCTTCGAGCTCGCATTTCCATTCGAGAACGCCAGCTCGTACTATCGCACAATTGATAGCTGACATTCACTCAGTGATCCTATAGGACAGAGTGTAGGAATGTTCTTGTCACCAACTGGCCTCTAAGTTCTCCTTAGGGTAAGTATTATCACACAATGAGACTGCCGTATGTCGTTCTCATCAAGCTGCTTCTATTGGTGAAAAATACTAAAGGGGCGACCAATATTGTCGGTGCTTCAAGTTACAGTCATCTTGCTGGAGAATACAAGGGCTCCGGCGAGTGTGACAAGCTACCGGGTCTTAAAGGGTTTCAAGTACATATCAAGGAGAAGGACTCAGGACTAATGGCCAACATAACTGCTGAAGGCTCTGGCTGGAGTTTACCGTTGGGGAAGCCAGTGCAGTTGAAGGAGTATCGCTATGAGGCGGTGCTAAAAAGAGTCCACAAATCCACCGAAATCCGCAAACCCACATTCTTTCAGTTGAAGGATGTATACTATAAAGGGAGGGGGAAAAGTTCAGTTGGTAAATTTATGAAAGACTTGTATGATAGTGTCGGATTCGATTATCAAAAAGTAACCCTTGCTAGGGATATTGTGATAGCTGAGGCTCCTGATGGAATAATAGTTGGGCTACATCCTACTAGAAATCCATTAAATTATGTTATTGAAGGTCTGATGTGCAGCTTCTCTTTGCCTAAACTTGGCTCAACAACAACTACTCAAACCTCAACGGAGTCGTCACAGTCTGAGAAACTCGAAAGACTGAAAAAGCGCAAGCTGCCGTTGGAAGCATCAGAGAGCAATGAGGGAGGGAGCGTAAAAAAACGTAAAACGACGACACCGACAGATTTCCTCCCCGACGGTTCATATGAAACAAAGAATGTTTGGGGACACTCTGACAAGGCTTTGGTCGATATCTCATCCAAATCGGGGGTCATCTGGTGCGGCATAAGCTTCCATGGCTCGGACAACGTAGATCTTCCTAAAACTGAACTAGAGCAAAAAGATGATGACTGCATGTATCCCAAGGCACCACCGACCAATGCTGCTGTGAAGACCATCACGTTTGTCTACCAGAAAGTTACCCCCAGCTGGAGCACACTCCGTATCTGTCGGGGACCTAAGGGAGGCTGGGAACTACAGATGGTGGATTCGTCAACCAGACTGCCATGTATGAATTTGGAGCTGGATAGGAGGGGATCCTGAAGGTTCTGTAAGATGATGACGGTCACGTTGTTAGAGCAAAGCCACTAGATGACATGATATTCATTCCTCGAAACATTGTTTATCGAATTGATACATTTTACATAATCTTTATAATGTTTTTTCTATATTATTTCTGATAATGTATCAAGGCTTTCAATTTGTATTTTATTATTTCTATCACGTTCTTGTTGTAATGCTGCTGTTAATGATGTTTAATAGCTATTAATAGCTATCCTATACACCAGCAGTAACAGCTGCCCGTTCATGACGTTCTCAACTCCTTGTCAGAATGCAAAATATAGATATTCCATCTTCGCACCATTCTTGGGAGCAGCCGCCTGCGCGACGCCGATAAAGGAGGCCTCCTATACTAGGCAAAGGTTAATCCTTGCCCGGCACGTCTTGCAAAATTTCACCCGCGAGCTCAACGAGACTATCCCATTAACAAAGCAACCGATACTAACATACAGTGTAAGAAAAGCGTCTTTCACTCGGTTACTGGTAGTGGGACATTAACCGCGTATTGGCCGCCACCGAGAATCGTCATGATGTCAGACGCTTGCAGCGTGCTGTTGTGACTTGAGTTCCGCTTCCTCCTCGTCTCGTTGCTTCTGCTGTTGCTCTTGAAGTCTTTGCTGTCGAAGCTTGAACTGCTTCCGCACACCATCTCGAACGCTATAGTGGATCTTGAAGCCGTATACACTGAGGAGAGAGTTGAATAATTAGCAAAACTGGAAAGGACTTACGTGGGCTCAAAGGGTAGGGCCAGTGAAGTGGGCCGAAGATGCGGATATGCCATCAGAAACATATGACAGAAGGAGCTTGCAAAGTAAGCTCCATCGATAACCTCCAACCTGATCAGAGGCTTATTGCTAATGTACTGTTTCGTCCAGTGTATTCCAGCTTGTAGCAAAGAGCCTTGACTATCGTCTAGACCAGTGGCGCGAATAGACCGAACAGTGTGTCAAATAGCAAAACGAATATAATTTTTTACATCAGCTTTCACAATATAACACTTCATTTCTTATACAGAAACTGCTTTTTTCTCCCACCGACTCTTTGCAATGAAATTGAAATTCACCACGGTGAGTCATGATACGTTCGAATATTTCTGCTATATAGTAGATTTGCCTACCTAGAACACCTACCTTGCTGAGCGAGGGAAGTAAACCTCATTACACCGCGGGCAGTATACCTTTGTACCGCACTGGCCGGGCCGATCATTGCCGTAGGGAAGCACCTAAAACACGCATGATTCCGAATTCTGTGAAAGCTCTTACCGGTTGCTTTGCCTCTTCACAATCCGCATTAGGGCACAAACCGTATGTGAACGCCGAGTACTTGTCGAGCATTGCTTGCATGCCCCGACTAGTTAATAAGAATCTGAAGGTGAAATCTACAATGTCTAAAATCTCATGGATGCCTTCTTCAGCTGTTCCCAGCGATTTCATCGTCGAATGTTGGGAGAGACGACTTCGAATAATTTTCTCGAAAAAACGGATGCGACCACAGGCTTACGTTTCAACAATAAGACACTAAAAGCTGCACAATTTGAATCCGGAAGTCAAAAGGAATAGCTGATGTTAGGGCACCCAGAAGGAATGCACGAGATGCTTCCTTCAGGTCTAGGAATATATTATCCAGCTAAATTCCCATTAAACCTCTGCAACGAGGATACTGTTACATCCGCGACGGACACATTTATGTGTGAAGGCTAGATGACCCCCTCTCTCTAATGAACCGACGATGGTCGACCATCTTCGCTGACCGTTTGGTTGTTGAAGCCCTCAAAACTCCTCTTGGATTGATTAATCCAATCCTCACCTTGCATGAATGAGACCATAAAGCATTTGCGCCGCATTCTCGATTGCATCTTCCTTTGCGCTGTCCAACTGACCGCTATCCAGCTCCTCATCCTCTACAGCAATGTTAATGAAATAACGGAGAATACGGTATGAAGGCTCACCAGCATCTAGTATAACATTGAGTGCATGTTCATAATACGGTACGATATCTCGCAGGCCAGTGAGGTTAAAATCATCAAACACGTAATCTTCGTCAACCTCTACAAAGTATCTGCCACAGCTGAGAGCTCAACGTCGCCATGAGCACTTGTTGAAAAGATACACACTACAGATGTCTGGAATATATAACGTTTTAATAATACTACTATCAAGCACATCAGATATGCTATACAATGTGCGCAAATCTTAGTTATCTCCCGCCGTAGAGCGGTACGGGCTGCAAAAATTGGACGGCAAATGTTCTTTTACTAGAACCACGCAATGACATATCGATCACCCGTTTCATGAGCCGTTTCATTATTATATTTGGTACAATATCATTTTATTATTATCGACTCCAAATGCACGTAAAATATTATATCGTACATTACTTTCCGATACTTTTATTTCTGTGGAACTTCATCATAAACATACACAGCGGAGACCTTAAGGTATCCGTCATTTGGCCTATTCCAGAGCTCCAATGTGCGATTATGCGCTCCTTCTCAGTGTTGCCAATAACCGCTTACTCATTTCCTTTGCATCGGCAAAACCATTCAATCCAGCTGACTCCTTCATCTTCACTCAACCCTAGCGATGCCTGCCAACAACCAACAATACTCCCCCTACAGAGTCTCATTCACATCACCTCATCTGAAAGGCCCTCAGAATCGCTCTTAGACAAGCCACCACCTGAACAAGCATTCTTATGCCGTCCGATAGCGGCTCATTTCGGAGAATGCCGCCGTTCAGCCAATATCTTTCTAAAGTGCTGATAGCGCTCGAGTAGGATATGGATTGTAAAGTAAAGAGGTGGCTACTAGTTGCTTGAAGCAAGCATCACAGCTGCCCATTTTCTAACCCTCGATTGTTTCTAAATCGTTAAAGTATAATTGAAATAACGAATATCGTCCTTCAACTAGTGCCTAACCTATGGCTAGCTACAAGAACGGGGAGAAGGCCTCTCTATACAAGGAGGACTCCATCTTACCTCCTGCGTCTCGAAGAGCCATTATTACAGTGAAATCGAGCAACAGGAAGCTACTGCAAAGGAACTCCGCTAAGGCAAGCAACTCAACTCCACATTTAGGATCAACAGACACATTGTCGGCACAGCAGTTGAAACTAGAATCTCATTTTCTTGCCACAGCGTGCCGTTGCTCGAGCCTTCGCCGAAAAACTGATATTCTCGCAGTCAAGAAGGATCACCTACGGATGACCACCATACTTCAACGCTTAGCTTCAAACACAGCATTATATGCCGGAGCACCAAAGCAAAAGCTGAATTTCGACGGGAACCCGAATTTATTGGCAGACCACACTCGAAGATTCACTATTGGGAGCAGGACTATGAAAACGTATACGTTGAGCAACGACGAGGAAGCCGGGAATTCGTCAGAAAACTTAGTCAGCCCCCACCCTACGCCACCATGTGATGAGCACCTCAAGTTGAGATTCAAAACTACCGTAGATTCTGAATGCCCCTATTGAAGCTTCCTTGCCATTAACGACAAAGATTGAGGAATCCCTGATTAACTCAAGATGCTTTTACTTAGGAGTCGTCCAGTACGAGCATCACACCGTCAAGAAGGAGCCCCCACTTCACGTTCATCACCCAGATGAATGTGCTAGAATTGATATAGAAATTATGGGGAACCTCACAAGTTCAACCAGGAAGGAAGTCGCCGATCGTCAGCTTCCTAGTGCTACTGCCCCATGCCCTCCCACCTTCAGTTTCCCTTTTCGTGCTGCAACTGCATCCGCCAGGACTTCTGCAGATATATCACTAAGTGCATGATTAGCGTTTAGATAGAGTGATTCTAGAGTAGTGTTGTCCTCCTTAAGGACCTGATAGAGGATAAATCCAATTATATAATTCAACACCATTAATCCAACATCATAATTGTAGATTATCAAAGCCATGTACTAGATATCAAAACTCTAGCTCTAGCATCTAGTTCATAGGGTGCAGCAGCGCAGAAGGTAAAGGACGACTTTGCAATTCTTCCCCCAGGGATCTATCCCAGGATCCTGCGCATCCCATTCTGGGCTCTTCACTTCAACAACTCGGGAAATATACAGCGCGATCCCTGCAGCCAGCTAAGCACCTCATTGCTTAGTAAGCCACCCGATCATGCCAGAACTACGCTGCCTCAGTCTTGAGATGGCGCCCGCCATAGTGGACAGTTTTTACGCACAGTGGACCCCGCTCTCCAACGAGGTTGCCCCAAGTTCTCAACCATTCACTCAATTCTTTATGTAACGAAATGCTGCACAGAAAAATCATTCAATATTAGTATACAACTTCTCTAGTTAGTCGGGACTAGTAAAATGTAGCAACGACAATGATTGCTATGATTCCTCTTCTTCTTCCACTGTTCCCTGCCAGCCCACAGTCACACAGCCAATCATAGGAGAGAAAGCAAAAACGCTCGAAAGGTAATCTGTTAATGAATTATTCTCTTCTTATCAAATCCATTCCTCCTTCCACTACAACTGCCTGATACAGCAAGCCCCTCCTCAGCCGCAGACCCTCCTTACCTTGGCCAATTTCGCAACTCCTTGATCAGTGAATTTATTCTTCCTCATCTCCAACAGTCGCAGCTTATTATTAGTCTTCAACGCCTCAGTAATGGACTCTAAAGAAAGTCGCAATCCAAAGGTCCCGGGTTCGATCCCCGGTAGTGGCACCTAAACCCTCATCGGTCATATTGACTCCAGATATCAGCAAGGTCTCTAACGGATGACCGTTGCCTGCCCGACCAAGAACCTGATAGAGGACTCACCAGTGCAAGTGTGTTACTAGTGATACGGAGGAGGAGATATAATAGAAAGGAGTTTGATAGGAAATATGCTACTAGTGATACGGA
>JAAPAO010000430.1:0-30904 GCA_013115145.1 Perkinsus chesapeaki
CAAAAGGCAGATATACTGAAACCTACATAACTTATCATCATAACTCGTCATGCCTAGTGGGCACACGACATCATAATATAGTATCCTGGTTTTGACACATTCTCGCCATCACTCGTAGCACTTTCCCTCATGTCAAGTCGATTGTCCTGATACAAGGAGGTGCATACAAGTAGACAGACTGAATAACAGAATCGCTCTCACACTGAGAGTCTTAACTTAGGATATCAGAGGATTATTGTGTGAAGTTGGACATCCCCGAACTGGGAAATCACCGGTGGGAAGTATACACAATAGGAACGTTGAACTGCTGAAAATAATGATAGATGAGTTATAATCTTCAACATGCTTTGAAGTTTGACTAGTCACTTGGTCATGATGAATGTGTTGAGGCGAGATTGGATATCACTATGATATGATATTATCATAGGATATTCAGACAAGCAGATACATTGGAAAGGGTCTGAAAATTTAAGTGTTCTTGTCAAGAACTGTCCACGTGATACGAGTATTGCGTATAAACGGAGCACAAATGTCTAAGAGTCGGTATCCGAAATACTGAAATATCATTGACAAAAGAAGATAATACACGAGAAGCGTTGAATAGGCATACGACTACAACTGGCTGGTTAATGACCAGTGATTAACGGCGGCGGGGGCCATATACTGTGTCATTATGAGCTGCTATACTATAAGCTAGTAATTGGAAGCATTGATATCAGTGGTGAGGTGATATACTACAGATTGTAGTCTACAATTATTGTAGTACGGTAGTGTGCAAGTAATATAATATTAATAGCAAAATAGATGCTACTACGACAGGGAAACTATACCTATAGTGATGATGACCTCGGATTTCAATGCAATACAATTCAACGGTAGGACTATATTGCGTTAGCGGTAATGGAGTATAATATAAATTATACTTTATTCATTGATGCAAGCTAATAGTTATGACACTATTCTTCCTACCCTTACCTAAACATATCGCAATGTACTACAGTCTCCATTTTCCAGTCTACGTTGAGTTCAACTAGTCATATTTTAGCTCACAAATCATGCTCACTGCTCCACTAAAGTACTCGTTTTATATATATTCCCCTTGTATCAAAATCACAGGTTGTTAGGTTCTTCAGTTATCTAACCTCATCATCAAGTAGAAGTTATCCCTCCTCCCGCCATTTCCATATCTCATTTTTTCCACAATCATCAAAGTGTTGCGTTTCGGCAGTTGGTTCTAGTGAAGCTCACTGGCACCAACTGCCGAAATACGAGTGGTGGTCCCTCAGGACTTCCACGTATCTTTGATGAACGTGGGTTCGATCCTTGCGTTTCATGTTTTTTGGCGCATTTTTTTATGAAGTCGGGCTACAATCTTCGTATGTCCGTTGTTGATGGGTTGTACTGTATCAACACCATTATTACGTTCTCATCATAAAGCATATAACCATATATCATCTGATAATAAAGAGGAGGGCCAAGGAAGAGGAGGAGGAAGCTGCTCAATAGCTGCTATCAGTCTCAATGCAAGCCTTACGCCACCACCAACTACTGCTGTAGAATATAATAAAGAGCGAAATAGGGGAAAACGAAAAAGGACATGTTGTGTAGTTGTTACCTTTCATGAAGGGTCTTATGCTGATAAACTGTCTAAGGTATTAAATGAATATAATGAAGAGGATGACAACCCTATAGAGGTTAGTACATACTTAATACCAATAGATAATGATGAAGTAGATGATGATAATGGTATGATTAGGAAATATCATATACCATCACAACTAGTTCAATGCTCACTTTTTATACCATTAATATCACCACAATGGTTACAGTCTCCTATGGCAGCACGACATATAAGGTTTATGGCTAGAAGGGGTATATTAGAGGCTGCTACTAGACCATCAAGGACAATAGCTATTAATATGGGATGGTTAATATCAAAGGATGATACTGAACAGGCATTGAAGGATATGTTAACATCAACAACAACCACAAAGCTCCAGCAGCAGCAGCAGTGTGGTGTTGAGGTGTTGGATTGGTCTGATGCTGATAGTAGTATTGATGAGAGTATTATAAGGCGAATATTGGAAGTTGGGAGAAAGATGGTATATACCAAGGAATATGATAGACATTATCAATTATGGAAGGAATATAATAAACAAGAACAACAACAGATGGAAGAGAGATGTGATGGTAGTGCTAGTGAACATGAAAGGGATAGTGAACAAGTGAATGAGGAGGAGGAGAGTAGTTCCAAGGATAGTGGGAAGCTAGATAAGGAGGGCAATAGTTTAGAAGACAGCATACAGAAGCGGGTTATAGAACCGGGGCCTCCACTTCCTCCACCTCCTATTGGTAGGAATATACTGGCATTAATAAAGGGTAATGAAGTACCACCACCACCTTCAAGTGGTGGTGGATATAGGATTGATAATAGTGATGATAATGATACATTATATCGTACAAGAAATAGCAGTAACTTTATAGTTGATGATGAAGATGAGGCAAATAGGGTTGAATGTTGCTGCTGCTTTGATATGATGGGAAGTGAAGTCGGGATAGATGATAGTGTATTAGTTATAGGGCTTAAGGCATGTACGGAACTTAATGGTAGAGTAGGGTATATAAGAAGGATAATAGAGGATGGTAGGGTAGAGGTGGAAATAGGTGATAGAATTGGTATAGATAATAGAAGGTTATATAGAAGAGTAAGGATACAGACATCTAGGATAAGAAGGTTGGGTAGTAATGAAGAGGTTATTATGGTGGTGAATGATGATGATGAGATAGGGAAGAGGAGGAAGGGTAGTGTTAATAAGATTATAAGGGATAATAGTGTACATCCTGATAGTATTAATATACAACGATCCAATGATGTTGATGGTATTATACATGTACCTGAGGGTATGCCTCATATACCACCTCCTACGACACCTTCATCAGTACCTATGCAACAGCAGCAGCAGCAGAAGGATGAGGATGAGGATGATGATGATGATGATAAAGAGAGTGAGGGTAATGAGGGTATAGGGCGAGAATTGGGAATAGAAGGGAAGGATAGGTTATTGGATATGATATATGATGGTATAGTAGATGTTGATGTTGATAGAGATGATGCTACATCTACGACAGTAATACGAAGTGAAAGAGTAAAGGTGCCTGTTGGTATGCCCCATCTTAATGAGATAACTGGTAAGGCGGGTATAGTATACGGTGCTGATGGTATATTGGAGGTACGAAAGGCCACCTTAATGTCTTTCATAAAGATCCTACTACTAATAGTCTGGCATCGGGTACTAGGAATAGGCCTATAAGTGAAGGTAATAAGGTGGGAAGAGAAGGGTATGGATAAAGGTATAGATACGTATAGGAGAAGGCGGTCACGGTTAGCTGAGGAGAGGGAGTTTAAGGAAGGTCTTGGTAGTTTAGAGGGGAAAGCTATACCGTTATTACCATCAAAAAAGGCAATACTAGAAAGTAAAAGGATAAAGGATAGGAAGGTTAAGGTATTAAAAGGGTGTGGTAAAGGGGGGAAGGTGGGTGTGGTGATAGGATACTAATGGGATACCACCAATGATGCCAACATTTGATGAATTACATCTACAAGGTGGGAAAGGATATAAAGGGGATAGTAGAGAAGATGTTGATATGCTGATAGAGGTAGTAAGTTTAATGGAGGGAGAGATGGTATGGGTATAGGTAGAAGAGGAGGAGGAGAGGCCTACAATAGTTGCACTTGAAGATGATACCCCTAATAAAACAGGTCTGCATGAAGAAGCTTATTACATTGTTATTGTCCTATATACCCTTTCTTATTATGTTTAGATACTACTACATCTCTTACTAGTACATCAGATAAAGGGGTTATTATATCTGGACGTAATGTTAAATGGAGATTAATAGAGAAGGTAGTGCAGCTATATGAGCACTGGTCATTACTACCACTGTAGGTATCTTACCATACCTTTGTTGGTGAAGTATTAAGTGGTAGACCCTTATCGGATAGGTTATCCTCTATGTCCATCCATAGAGTCTTTGTCAAGGCTATACCTATATATACCACTCAACACTTAACATTATTAACAAATACATTAGATTTAATTATATCAAAACTAACATCATCGTCTTCACCAGTATCATCACCACCTCATATTCTTACTCTATTTGGTTACGATATTATATCATCCCTCGGTGCGTCTGCTATTAACCTATTTGCCTCACCAGGTGGTAGAGGTAGAGGAAGTGATACATCACAGCAGCAGCAGCAGCCAGTAGTAGAGTATGTATTGATATACTCTGAATGGTGTCCATTGGGTAGAGTATATGACCTAATATTAGATATTAAAGAGGGTAATATGATAGGTGGTATAGAAGAGGGATTGGTAAGGAGGTTTATATGGTATACATTGGTAGCATTACATTACCTCCATCATCATCAACTTTATCATGGTCATCTATCATCTAAATATTTAGTATTAGATGGTATGAATGATAGTATAAAAATAGATGGTTATGCAATACCTAAATATATTGCACAATACCATGTAACACCACCACCCCCACCTACTATTAATGGAAGTGATCAGAGAAGAGAGCGGTATGAATCATATGCATACTGGCAGCCACCAGAGCTTCAAGGGACTGCTGAAACAGAGACTGATCCTTCAATAAGAGCTAAGGTAGTAATAGGGGCTTCATCTATGAGGTTATATCATATTATAGGGTGATATATGGTCACTGGGGTGTCTCGCTATAGAACTACTAACTGGCAGGCATCCTGTATATAGTATGGAGTATGGTACTCATCAGCAAGACATATGTGGTGTAATAGTATTAGATGATACAGCAATACCTCAGCTACCGATTAATGTATCTAATACTGGTAATAGTAGTATTATGGTATAGATGCTGTTATTATTATATACTATTATTAATAGGTATAGACTTTATTACCAGATGCCTACAGCGTAACCCTACATTAAGACCATCAACTAAGGATCTTATGGAGCATGCTTGGATGTTGTTAAACTGTAAATAGACAGTCTCTCTAGTACCCCTTTTTATTGTGTTATATACTTATACCTTTATTAGTATCCACTTATCCATATATCTATCCCCCATACACCGATTATCCCATCAATATTACCAACCAGTAGGCCAGCCGATAGCGTCATTGCCAATGATGAGGACTCTGATGAGCCAGAAGAGGACCTTGATGACACCGATGAGCTCACTTACCCATCATCTGCACCTTTACTCTTTGTAACTCACAGACTGATAGACAATGACTGTACTGTGGAAGGTAGTGAAGGAGCATTTCAATCAGCTATATCATATCGTGTACCATATCTTGATAACGGCTTTGGTGTCGGACCTATTGATCCTGTATCATTTACCACAGCATTCTGTTTTCGGGCTGCTGAGCCTTGTCTACCTATGCACTCCGATGAGGAGGAGCAGGAGCCTGTACCAGTGCCATACAGCTTTCGCCCTACAAAAGCTGCCCCTTGCATAACATTCCTAGTGTACTCATCTGAACCCTCCCATAGTGTAGCAGTCCAGCTTGGTTTATCTAGATTATGCCTGTTCAAGTGTGGTGCTTTAATACCAGAGACTTCCTTAAAGCTGAGATATGGTTTACATTGGGAAGAGTATACATTGACCCAGCAGCAGCAGCTTGGGCCATGTATAAAGCATTTATGGGTTCATCTAGATGATGCTACCACCCAATCTATATCATTACCTCAGCGGGTAAGACCACCTCTACGTAATGTAACAGTACAGCAACCTGGATATACCCTATCTACGAACAACATTGTATTGGAGGTCGGTACAGTGGTATCTGTTGGGTATGCTACCTATTCTGGATGGGTATATGTAGCATATAGTGGAGGTAAAGGATGGTTACCTACACGTGCACTTGAGCTTATTACTGGTGACCCTGATCTATGCCCATTCACCAGAATTGCTAATGCTATGGTATACCCTGAACCGGAAGGAGAAGATGATACTGATGAAGGGGATGACAGCAACAGCAGCAGCAGCAGTGATGATGATAATAAGGATGATGATGGTAACAGTGATGATGATGACTCGGACTTTGCTGCACCTAATAGATATTTTGATAATCCAGAGCCAGCACCATCATATTAATAATAATAGTTACTATACAATTATAATTCATAACTTATTACTATTACTGTCATACCGTTCTCTTGTGTAATACTGTATGGGATACCCCCCCCCCCTCAGCAGCTGTAATGGGGTTGTTGTTGTTGTTGTTGTTTCATTTAAATGCCCTATGACCTTTCATCAGCTACTATCCCTCTCACATCCATTCCCACGGAGGTTCTATTGTATATCCTAGCATCTTTGGATATCTCATCACTATGTAAAGCTCAACTATCCTGTCGATCACTGTGGTGTATATGTGATGCATTAATAGAAGGGAAATGTACGTCATTATGGTCCCGTATAGTTATCGCACCCATTACCCTTGGTCCACACAATCAATGGATAACTGCCTATCAGCAGCAGCAAGCTGGTGAATGGAGCTGGAGAGCGAAGGCTAGGACTATGCAAGCATGTAGCGAAATGTGCTTACAATAATAATACTATATAACACGTTTTAGTATCACATCTGTTGGACGAATGCCCTAAGCTGTTTATGAAAGAGAGGCAGCTGTTATGGGGTCAGAGGGGGTTCTCATTCGATTATCGATCAGCCAGGATAGCATCCAAAAGGTTATCCTTCACTGTTACTACAGTAATATAGTATATAATAATACGACACCTACACGCTCATTGTCAGTTACTTGGCATCCATCCT
Source organism: Perkinsus chesapeaki (assembly GCA_013115145.1). Lineage (NCBI taxonomy): Eukaryota > Perkinsozoa > Perkinsida > Perkinsidae > Perkinsus > Perkinsus chesapeaki. The sequence continues at coordinate 6,827 of JAAPAO010000430.1, forward strand.
ACTGGATATGGTCCTGAGGATGATGATGCCTGTAATGATTATGATGATGATAGGTTGTGGTTACAGGTATCGATTCAACTACGGTTTAATAAGGATGCTGCTGGCAACGTTCTTGTTGGTTTTTGTGACTCTATTACTAATGAAAATCTTACAGTTGATAGATCCCGTAGTGTGGTATGTGGTAAAGGTATAGCGATTGAGCCAATCTCTGGTGATATCTACACTATGGGGAATCTTATTGAATCTGGTATACCTTCAGTAGTGGATGTTAATACTACTACTACCATTACCGATAACAGCAGCAGCAGTACTATTCCCTATAATGTGATTGTTGGTGTCTGTATGTCATCTCATACCGGTGATATAGTGTTCTTGAGGAGGTTGTCCCATTGGCCTAAGGGTCAATGGATACCTACTAGAAGATGTGCACTTAATGGTTGGAAGATACTCTACATGTGATTAGGTATTATAAATTATTCAGGTACAGGAGGACTATATTCAGATAGTGAAGCAGCAGCAGCAATAGCAGCAGTTGGTGTTGTTAACAAAGTTTGGTATCCATGTATATGCTGTCATGCATTAACTGAGTCATCCAGGCTTAATGCTGAAGTGATAGGATTTGTAAGTTCTGATCATGAGTGTTATGTTGTTGTTGATATTATGGTACTATGTTAGGAAATGCTTTGTGCCTCGGAGCTGTGGGGTCGGTTTAGTGATAGTACCCTATTAGAAGGCATTCCTGTCAACAGTTCAACAACAACAGCAGCAGCAGGTTACTATCCTAATACCTGAAACTAGCCTGTAGGTGGTAACAGAACAGGAGCATACTATGGCTAAACTATATTACTTTCTATCTTACTACAAACAACAACATAAATGGTCCTTTCTGGCCCTATTATCATCATTCATCTTCTTGTTGTTGTCGTTATCCTTGCTGCTTACCGCTACTTATCATTGTTGTGTTATATTGTATTATTATTAAGTATCAGTTTATATACATCACTAGCGATGTCATTAACAGAAGAGCATTTGCCAAGCAATAAACCAACAAGACCGTATCAATATGGTATCATGAAGCTCTCATACCGTATCTATCTCTATCTTCTTCAGATACAGTATTAATATCATCATCAACACTTAAAGGCTCATCCCTATCAGATCTATGGTCTCTACCATCCCTTACAGCAGCAGCTGCCCCTCTAGCCCGTAGTAGGCTTATTATTAGTATCCTACCACATACCTTTGGGTTGGAGTATAACTCTGTAGGACTATGTGATGTTATTGATGCTATTTATCAAAGTGCTGGTGTACATGGACATCCCTTCTTGGATGTCGAAGTTAGACTTAATGATAATCTAGATACTAGGGGACCACAGTGTGTCATGGTTGGTGGGGTAGGCATTATGAATGAGGATAAGGTTGATATTATCATACCTATTAACAAAGACGACGATGAGGATAAGATGCCGAATAGCGTCTCCTCCTCCTCCTCCTCCAGCTGTAGTTGTTGTATACCACAGTATAATCATGTACTATTTGCTGGTACATTCGATCATTTACATGTTGGTCATCGTGCTGTTATTACCCGTAGCTTTCTAATGGCTAATAAGACACTACGTTTGGCATTGGTAGCTGGTGAACTATTAAAGAATAAACGCTTAGCAAAGGCATTACAGCCATTTGATATGAGAGAGAGGGAAGTGTTGAGGTTTGTTAAGGATATAAGACCAACTCATTGGCATTGTGATGTTGAAGTTATACCTGATATAACCAAAGATCCTATTGGTCCAGCTAGGACACTTAAAGACTTTGACTGTTTAGTGGTAACTACAGAGACTGCTAAAGGTGGTGCTATTGTTAATAAGGCTAGGAAGGAAGCTGGTAATCCTGAGGTTGATATAGTTGAAGTTAATCTTAGAAGTCATGGCTCTGCTGCTGCTGATGGTGGTGGTAAGGTTAGTTCTACTGATGTAAGGGAATATATATGTGATAAAGCAGGGGGAGAAGATAAACTTAATAACATGTACTGTTGTTGATGATGTTATTGTTACTTTATTGGTATGATAGGTACGAAAGATGGTATAAATTAATATGTGAGGATCCATTAATAACAGAGCTTGGTTGTGATGATTATCATCGTGAACAGTTAGTTGATACATGGTGGTCGACTCTAAGGGACCTTTATCTTCAACCATGGCGCTATTATCATACACTGAATCATGTACTACTATAACCAACTGTTAGCAATAACACTGCAGATATTGAGCAGGTTCGTGAAGTATTAGATAATATATATTCCTCTAGAGAGGGTAAAGGCCCTCTACCAGCAGATGTAGCAGAGAGTGATGGCGGCGGCCTTGAGATATGTGCATGGTTTCATGATTCTATATATGTACCTGGTCTTAATGATAATGAGAAGGCCAGTGAGAGACTATGGGTTAAGTTCTGTGATGATATTGGTATTATAAGTCCACAGCTACAAGAGGAAGTATCTAAGACTATACTAGCTACCGAGAATCATGTAACTAGTAGGAAGACATATCCAGTAGAGGCTTATCCATCTATTAATGCCTTCTTGGACTTGGACCTCCTAATATTAGCATCTGATTGGCCTCGTTATAAAGAATATGCTCATGAGATTAGACAGGAGTATGAACCTGTTGTTGGTGGCTCTGAAGTCTTTGCTCAACAACGCTCAACGTTCTTATCATCCGTCTGTAATGGCAATACTGCTATGTTTGCTTTATCTGGCCTTAGTGCTGAAGAGAAGGCCCGAAGCAATATGCGTAAGGAGCTTGAATACCTTCAGAAGAGCTCCTAATAATATCCATCTCCTCCTACACAATAATAAAGTTACCCTTGTGTGCGACTGATGACACCGTTAAGATGTTATTTTTCTATCCTTTATTTAGTGTTGTGTCTACCTAACTCTATGTTGTTTCTTAGGCTCACATGCTACCAGTGGTGTAACATATGCCATCCCTTCCTCCATATCTTCTCCCCCGGTCTCCCATATCTTCTCCAATAAGTACTGATATAGTCCATTGGCTCAGGCTTGGTATAGGAGGCTTATGGTGTGCATTCGCCGGCTTTACACTTGGTAATGCTGTTGCTGAATGGACCATCAAACGACGTGATCGTGAGAAGGAGTTAGTAGACGACTACGAGGAGGAGGAGAAGGGACGGACTGAGGCTACTGCTAATACCGATATAACATCTGCCTCCTCGTCCTCGTCGTTGTCCAGTATTGGTATGGATGTTGGAGTTAATACTGATGATACTTGGGGTAGATATGTTATAGAGGCATCAGATCTATTAGTGGCAGTGGTAGCATGTGATGGTAGAGCTGTTGGGTTCGGTACTTTGGATACAACTGGGACTATGGAGGATCCATCCTTATCTATGACTTCTGTTGTACGATGCAAGTTCAGACCTGCTGATACTGCTGCTGAGAGAGAGGGAACTGCTGCTGCTGCAGCAGCTGGTAGTGGAGAGCTCTCCTTTCAAATATTCTATGACCCGACTGAGAACTACCTAAGATATGTATCCAAGTTTGACTTAAGCTCTGCTGATCTACCTGATGAAGTGATAGCCTATACAGCTGCGTCATGGAATAGCACTATGCGATATTGTCGTTTAACACAGTGTGGTGGCCCTGGTGGTGGTGGAACAGGCCCATCTGATGGTATGAATCTTGATATGGTATCAACTGTACCTCAATACTTTGCCACCCAAACACATGCTATAGAATGGTTAGCTAGATTAACTAAGGTAATAAGGATGATACTACTACTAAATTATACTATTACTAGCAATTCTTCTAAAGTATTGTATTTTGTATTATTATTGTAGGTATTCATGTCATCAATAACAAGGTGTTTATTGCATATACGTGATTGTCGTAATGGTTCTATGCCATTCGCTACCAAAGATATGTTGGAGGCTAACACTGTCCTATCTATGGTACCAACCGACATAAGGCGACATGAGCAGCAGCAGCATCAGCAGCAGAAGGACCAAGTGCAACCACGAGAGCGAGTACGCAGCACATCGTCATCGTGTGAAGACAAATTCTGCCCGATATGTCTGGAACAGTTTTTACCAGGGGAACTAGTCCGTAGATTGCCATGTATGCATGTTTTTCATAAGACAAAGACATGTGATGTTGATAAGCATTTAAAGAGGAATAAGCAATGTCCAACATGCAAGTAAGGTGAATGAAGCATCATGGGGATAGTTGAAGTAATATTACTTACTCAGAACTCCTATCGATATATCTTATGATTATTTACTAACAATTCCGCACGACACTGCCGCAATAATACCACCAGAGCAGCCTGTTGAGGAAGAGGAGGAGGGTGGCATAGTGCCTACTAATGAGATGTCCGAACAAGTGGCAGATCTAGAGCGTATGCTTGGTGGTCTGAGAGAGTCCCTTAATAACTATGAGAGAATGAGGAGAGCTGTTCATGCTTTTTATCATACTTCCATTGACTCTAACTCAGACAATAGTAATCAAATTGAAGAAGTACCGATAGATCACCAAAGAGTGGTGGTTAATAATGAAAACCACAGAGTAGACCCACAGGACTGTGATGTAAGGGTCATTCGAACACCTTTAGTATTGATCATATTATTCAGGCTTCTAACCATCCTACCGATGAAGAAGTATCGCTAGCGCCCTTGCCATCTACAGAGACTACTGCGCTACTACCGTCACCACCCCAACCACTTCTATTATTGCCGCCAGCATCTTCATCACCTCATGATGCTACCGCTAGTGATCATACGACCACAGATCGCCCAGATGAAGAGTCATGCGGTGTACCGTGTACCCAAGAAGGTTTCAATACCCCTACTTCAGAAGATATTTAACCAAACTTGCATAGTTGCTCCGTTAAGTACCATTAATATTACCATTGCTCTACAGTCGCCTAAGCAAGCGTAACAAGTGTTTGATTTGAGTGCTTCAATTCTATTTTAACACCACCAATCACACATTAACTGTTGATAAGTATTGATGTGGTAGAATATGTTATCACTCCATTATGCCTCCTCAACAACAACAGCCGACAGTAGTAGCACTACTACAGGTAGCAGTAAAGGCAGCAGCAGCAGCAGTCCGTACAGGTCGGCAGTGGATTCCCCCTTGTATAATAGTGATGGTGATCTAGAGTATGGCAGTGGAGAGCCAACAGCATCAACAGCAGCAGCAGCAGCAGCAAGAGCAGGGTTTGATAGTATTGATATCCCTCCACCTCCATCTAGGGACTTTGCTGTTGATTGGATAAGAGCTGGTTCTATTTATGCAGTAGTGTTTGTCCATACTACAGTAACAGTACAATGGTCCGTTAAGAATCTATCATCACAGGAGCTTGAAAAGATACAGGTTCTTATTAGACAGTATATGCAGTTTGGGTTAGGTTTATTCTATTGGGTATCTGGTGCAGCTTGTGGTCATAGTAAAGATACTTTCTGGTCTTTTCTATTAAAAAGATCTCAACGCCTCTTAATTCCCTTACTTGTAGGATACTTCCTTGTGGTAGTCCCTGATGCCTATATATCCCGTTCATGGCGTTATGAAGGGGAAGATGATAATATAGGTTTTTTCCATTTCTACTGGTCTACTATATCAACCTTTCGTGATGGTGTTGGTTGGCTATGGTTCCTACCAGCTTTATGGTTCCTGTCTCTAATAAACTATCCTATTATAGCATGGTTTAATAACCCCAACCATGACTTTTCTACCAACTCTATATTTCTCACAATCACAGCGCTTGTCTGCTTGTTCGGTCTTGGTGGATGTATCCTAGCTTTTTCCGAGGGCCCGTCTTGGACCCGTTGTCTCTGTGCTATACCAGTATGGCTACCTTATGCTTATACAATCCTATTCCCAATAGGTAGACGCCTATTTACCATTGCCTGTAGTTTGATTTTGGTATTGGTTATGTTTGGTACTGGTGTTGGTGATCGTACTGATCTTTGGTCTAACATGACATTCAGTATACTATTTTATAACTATTGGTACCTCTATGGCATTATATATACCTTTGCTGGCCATACACAGGAAGAGGCTCGTTACTATCCCCACTTCTCTCATTGGATAACAGCTCATCGTCCATTTGGGTATACCCTTATGCCTGAATCATTTCGTCGCCTAATTGGTACAGCTAAAGCATTTATTCTCATACTTTTAGCATCAATATCTACACCAACTCATAGAGAGAATGTTGGTTATTATTGGCGTTTTCCATTATATAATACTTGGGGACTGGTTATGTTATATGTTATAGGGGGATGGTGTTGGTTTTTATTAGTAGTGTATGCTGCAATGTTCCTGGATGGTGGCCTTAATACTGACTTTCCTTCTACTATGGTATATCGCCAATCAGTCTATACTAATACTAGTCAACAACTGCCTACTAGTTCAACTGCCTACTCACGACTTAGCACTAGCGAGGAGCCAATCAATGAGTCGCCGTTACGCCAGACTAAAGCCGACCTATCTCCTGCTAATGGTGATGGTGGGGCTGTTGGACGGTTTAACTGCTGGGCAGAAACACTTGCGGGGCATGCTGAAAAGGTTGGACTTGTTGTATATCTATTTCATTGGCTTTTTGCAGATATACTAACAGGATTGTTTGTGGTACCATTAGATATGGGATTCTCTACTGCACTACCTTTCCTTTACATTGGTTGTATCGTATGTTCATGGTGTCTCTATGCAGTTATTATTAGAGTACCAATCCTACGTCTTATATTTGCTGTTTAAGAAGCAGTTAGATGATATTCTGATGTTATAATATTACATCACTCAGTATCAGTCCTAGCCTCAGCATTAGCCTTTGTCTGTATATCCTTGATAAGGCCGCCGGCATTGAGGCCACCGCCGCCGGACGATTATCTTATTCAACCCCTTTGGGAGTTTTATTCATAAATGATGATGACCGTGATGATGATGATGACGTTAATATCCTACTTCTATATACTTATGTCTCATTGCTACTGTTGCTTACTCTTATTCCTACTATTGTGTTGCATGAACTATATATCAAAGTAAAAGCCTTGGCGGGTTGTTGATTATTATTTAATAATAATGCCCTTGTTTGGCAGCGGTCCTGAATTACATCATCGTATAAAAACCGCCTCACCACCACCATCGGTTGAGCTAGTCTCACTAGTTGGTGAGGGTATATATGGGAAAGTTTATAAAGCTAGGTGTTTGGAATATGATTCACAACACCAACAAGAACAACAATCAGTATTATTAGACAATGCATGCATAATACAGAACATGATATTGTCATAATCATTTTAGAGCGTTGAGAAGATATGCGCGGTTAAATGTATTAAACTACAAGATGAGTCCGAAGGTGGTGGTGATGCAGCTCACTATCATAGCAGCTCGCCAACAGTTATACCTTATCTTTTCCAGGCATACCGGCATCAGTGCTCAGAGAGATAGGCTTACTACAAGTCTTACATCATCCTAATATTATAGAGTATAAACCCCCTTAGCTGCTGCTACCTAGACATGGAGCAAATGAATGTCTCTTTGTCAGGCTTCGCAGCTTCTCTGTCGATTTAAAAGCCTCTACAATATATCTAATATTCGATTTCTATATTCAAGACCTCTCTCATTTGATTGCACTATATGCAGGTAATGCCACCACAACATTATTATTAATCCAACCATTGGAGAATCCACTATTAACCAGTAACTACTTGCCATACTAAAGGATACTGTCCCACTGCAATACCATCTAAAAGTGTTGCTCCATGAGCTGCTGCTGTTATATATCATCACTAAGGGGATCATTGAGTCCACCGAGTTATACCACACTTTACTACTTTGAAGCAGCAGCACATTGTACTACTTTGTTATAGTCAACGACTGTTGAAGTAGTATTATTATTAAACCACCGAAATGATATCATATGAGATATTCATTAATATCCTAAAGAAGCTAGACTTCTAATAGAGTATCAAGGAAGAGTGTTGCCCATAATATTGTGTCAAAAAGGGTGGTGCTACTCTTGGCATTTGTGTATGTATAAGGATCGATTATCTTCTACTGTGTCGCTAAAGCTACTAAAGCTGCATTACTATTGTTATGTTTAGATCAGGGTTGCTTGGGTGGTGATCTCATTAAGAATATACTAAGGGGTATCCTTCATGGTGTGGCATACCTACATTCACATAAGGTAACAAATAAGAGCGGTACCTCGTAATATCATCATCATCTTATTTGTTATTTATCCCCCATTACTATTATCCAATATTACCTACTTCATATGATATACACCTATTATTAGATACTTCACAGAGATCTTAAGCCCCAGAATATTCTGTTGAACTCTGACTGCACTGAGATAAGGATTGCTGACTTTGGACTTGCAAGGGAGATAGGCATTCCAACAGGCCCTCTAGCTGTTGATGTACCCTACCACCACCACCACCGACTTCAATGTGGATCCTCCAGTCCTAGTATTATGTTAGTATTAGGTTGTAACATTATGGTATAGAGCTCCAGAAGCACTACTCGGTTCTACTGCTTATGCTGAACCATTGGATGTGTGGAGTATCGGTTGTATTCTATTAGAGATGCTTCGTGGTGCACCTTTGGTGACTGGTAAGGATAAATTAGTTCTAGGACAGCCTCACAAGGAGCTTAACTGTTGTAGGATCAAATCCTGAGGATCAGATATGTAGACTATTTGCTATATTCGGTGCACCAGATGATACTTCCTGGCCTGGAGTTTGTGACCTTCCCCGTTGGAAGTAGTGTTATCCTTCACAAAATACCTTAATAGTAACCGAATAACCCTTATAGGTCACATATGCAGCTTGTATCGAGGGTTGTACCTCTACAGGATCTAGTACCCCCACAGGCCACCTCTGCTGCTGCTGCTGTGGATATGGCTGCATCCATGCTGAAGTACGTCAGGAATGTCCGTTAACCAATCATCATTCTATGAGCCGCTCCCTGCTTTAGACTGTGCCCTGATAAACGTCCGAGCTGTAATCAAGCTCTTACTTCCCTTTACTTAAGCTGTTGAATCCATAGACATGATGTAATGGGTCCGTGTTCATGGACTTGCTAATATAACAACAATAGTAATCCTCCTGCTGCTACTGCTGATGCTTTGATGAGGATAAGTATTATCCAACCATCTTCACAGTTAACTAATACGTCATCCTCACGTCATAACCTTAGATGCCAGAAGCCACTTAAGATTGTGTCCTTAACTAACTCGGTTGAAAGATTGTCTGCATTAACCTTTATTGATTGTATGCTACTACTACCATTGATAGATCTCTTTAATCTTGACAATTACATGTCTGCCAGTAACAGTTATCCCCCCTGCTTGGCTGACAGCAATAACAACGCTCCTCCCCCTTCAAAAAGATATTCGTGGGTTATCGTTATTAACTTCATCAGTTGTGTCTCGTCCTACTACTACTTCTACTGTTGTGTTGTTATTCTATCCCTCCCAATATCCATAAGGATTGCATATCCTTCCATGTCTACGTCCATGTCATACGATGAACGTAGAGCAGCAGCAGCAGCAAGTCAACGCCGCCACCACCATCACCACCATCCTACCACTAGTATTGTACTACCAGCTAAGCGTAAAATACATGAAGATGATGATAATAATATAATAATAGAACACCCTACTACAGTATCACCTGAATGGTTAGTTATAAGATTACATCCTCATTCTAACATTATTAATAATATAACATCATCATCATCCGGTAAATACCAGATTAAGTAGGTATATCCTGCCTTGTCATAACTACCATACTACCATTCTTCAGCCTCTCTTGGCGAGATAAAACTCCTGTTCGTAAGGTCTTTAATTTCCTCAGAAGATCGTTGGGCCAATCAGGTAGCTCGCAATCAACCTTGTTGGAATCTTATTACTTATTATCCCTTGCGTTTAGTCCTGTCTAACAAGAAGCTCTATCTGATGTGGAAGGGGGATCAAATACTTGCCCATGAAGATGTGGTAAATGAGGGAGGCCCATCAGGAGACATAACACTACAGCGGTCACTCGCTGGTGAGCAGTAAGATATTAACTTACAGTGGCCCTACTACTGGTGCAGAGGAATTCACAAAAGCCGTTACGAAGCCCTTTGAAACAGCATTCGGAGCTCATGACACTGCTGTGATATGTACACTTGTGTATGGCTTAATTAAAGAGGATCTGAGGTAGATATGATGGACCTTTGCTCCTCCTCCTCCTGCTTCTTATTATTGAAGTGTGCTCTCTTATAGGGATATAGCAATACAGACAGAACATGCTGGTGGTGTTGATACATTACACCCTATCACTAGCTCAGTTAATGAAGTAAGGCTGACAACCAATCTATAGTATATATATCTATTTGTTAGGGAGTGGGAATTAATAAAAGCGTTCAAGTAGATAGTAATGATGAAGAGCTCCTTAAGAGAAGCAGCAGTAGCAGCACTAATAATTCTGTGTCAACTGCTGCTGCTGCTATTGGTGTAACGCATGGCACTAAGAAGAAGAGTAAAGGGAAGAAGGGTGATGATAAAAAGGATGAGCCACCACAGAAGAGGAAGCGTCGGCCTAAGAAGGGGGATGGGAAAGGAGTAGCAAAGAAGAGGAGGAAAACTAATGATATATCATCATTGGAGGGAGCTGATAGTGTTGATGTTATAGAGGAACTACCAAAGAGGAAGGGAGAATTGGGTAATGGAAAGGCGAAGGAGACGAGCTCGGAGATAGAGAAGCCAACGCCCTGTAAGGGTTCAGAGGAGACTGGGAATGGACGCCAAATGAATGATAAAACTAAGGGAAAGTCGAGCAGTGAGAAGGTCGAAGTTATTGAAGACAGTATTAAGGAGGGGGATAGTAGAGACCAACACATAGAAGGGTTGGACACGATAGCAGCAGCAGCAGCGGCGGTATCACCATTAACACATTTGATATGTCATATACCAGAAGATGAACCAATTGAAGTTGACTATGGTGGTGAGGAAGAAGAGGAAGGATATGATAGAATGGATGATGTTGTTGTCGAGGCTGATGATGATAAATCCATAACATTCGAGGTGATGTAACCATTTTATTATGATATTAAACTATAACACTAGGAACCTCCGAATGGTGATGATCTCTTTGAAGATGAGGAGGAGGTGAAGGAAGATGACGGAGTAGATAACACCAATGCACTGGAGCAGGAGGACAGCGACAGCACTGATGTTCGTGGTGGTGCAAGCGGACAAAGCACAGTGGTGCTTCGACCAAGACCTAGACCTTTATCCCTTTCTAGTATAATCAGTGATTGTAGGCCGATAGAAGATGAGGAAGACAGGTAGTAATACATGCATTCTATTATTGTATGCTTAGCTTCCTCAGAGCTGAGATGGAGGCTTCTCCTCCTATAAGTGCTGGAGACCTCGAAGGTGTTGTTATTACACCTTCCGACCATCCGCCTCAAACAACACGTGGAGCACCACCTGATGACAGCACTCAACATGGTGAAGAGGAGGACACGCAAGGATCCTTAGATATTACGGGTAGGCAGGCAGGCCGTTAACAATAGATCAGCAGAATACATAGGGAAAGGCAGGTAGATACAAAAGAAGGGTGGGAGATACTACTGAATGGGAAGGAGTAGGAGGAGGAACTATCAGACCAACTCATGAGTACTGTTGCAATTTTGACTACTACGCCGATAAGGCAAGTCATTATCTTATTCATCTTTGATAATGCTCCTTATCAGAAGCGAAGGGGATCGGCGGCGGCTTTAACGATGGGGTTGATGAATGACAGTTACTCAGGCCCAGGTCAGAACTACCTTCAAGTTCGAGCATCTGTTATAGCACAGGGTAGGGGATGAACAGTAGGGATTCACATTACTTTCGATACACTCATTACTTTGCTTAGTTGTGGATCGAACAAGTTGATGCTTACATTGCTGTATTTTGTAGGCTTTTAAATTGTTGTATGATAAATGCACGTGATTGATTGCTTTATCTCAAGTTGTGTACTATTCTACTGTAATGCTGCATGTAAGTATTGATTTTCTTAAATAATTATTAGTCTTTGGTTATATCATTTCGCAAACTCACAATCCGACAATCATGAAGGAAAACATTTAATAACAGAAAACTCATGGAGCTATATCCATCCTGTGTTGCCAATGCTGAGGGATAACCTCGGATATCTGTGAGATAAGTTGCAGTATCGATAACAAACAGCTCCTACCTGTTGGAGGGTCATCGTAACAACGTTATGTTGCGTGTGATCCTTTGGATCGAGGCATCCAGCACAAACACATACCTTATCAAGGTTAAGAACCTTTGTTGAAACCACCCACTGGACCCTAATAACACATGCACTGTGCGATATGATGGTAGTCATAGTGAAGATACCTCACCTATTGTTCTCATCATAATATAGACTTAAACACGTTATACATCCTCGCTCTGATTTGAGACAATTCGCAGCCTGCTCTCCACCCGCGAAGCGTACTTCTTTTGCACCAAGCTGCCATAGATGAAGTGCAGCGGTGGCGGCGGCAAAGGGCCATCTCACATTCTTAGCCAACTCCTTAAGGGATATACTTTCAGACTGTGCAAGTGTTACGAGGAATAATCTTTCCTTATTCTTCTTATCGTATAAGAATAGGTTGTGAGTGTCATGACCAAGAGGACGATCATCATCCCCGGCCTCTAAGAGAGATATGTTACACTCATCTTCAATGCCCCTTGATACTTCCAATTGGATCTTTGATGGGTTCAAACCCTTTTTCGTACAAAGTGTCCCATAGTTTAGAGTCTGTATATCCATGCCTTGGGGACATCATCTCACAACAAAGAGACAACTAGATTGCCTACTAAGCAACGCAATACGTTGAGTTCATGGCATAAGCACAATTCACATTAAAGCATTTAGACATATTTAAAAGGCATAATCAAGTATGTCTCCTCAACACTTTTCTAGCGTAGGCCTGTGCATTGTTCTCGGCACGTGCCAGGTAACTTGATGGATGCATGAAGTAAGCTATAGCGAAGGCCATCAATAATAACTGATAAACATTATAATGTAACAATAAACAACATCATCATCTGACTTACGTCCGCTGGTGGGGCCTGCAAGAATTTGGTGTCGACAAAAACTTCATCAGTTCCAAACTTGGCATTGTAAGTGGCATTAAACATACCAGGAACGCTCCATTGACGATCCCAGTCTTGCCATTTATGATTGCTGAACTCAATGGGAAGATCTACACCGTTGATGGTCTAAAGAAAAGAGCACTAACCTTAACCGTCATATGATAAGGCATTTCCTAACCAGAGAATAGTAAACTTTCTTGATGGCTGATTTAGTATTCCATAATTCGGTCTTTGCGCCCCCGGCACCTTCGTTAATGGAGACTTCAACCTTAGCCTTTCCTTTTAACTGATATTAACAATAAACGTAGGTCGACGAAGGAATGCTATTTACTTTAACTTTAAGGTGGGCAAACTCTACACCTTGGGCATTGTAAAAGCGTGCCTCTCTTTTGGCTTTGAACTTTAACTTTACTTTCAATTCATCGTCATCATCAAAACCGAATAGATCATCAAGTGAGAAGTCACTGAATATTGCAATATTAATAATGTAACATTGGCTTTTGACTATACCTATCATCCGAATCATTCTCCCAATCAACTTCCTTTTTATAATCTTCATCCAGTTTACCAACTGCACATCGACCCAACACCTACAGAGCAACAACGAATGATTCAACTCAATGCTGCTGCCCCCTACTACCTGACCAACCTTTTGTTCATCACGTATAAAGTTCTCCAGGGTGAACTCCGGATCGGAATCCCAGAAGCTACTTAATGACCTAAATCGATATTATTATTATAATAGTATATCAACCCTCATATGTCTCATATATACCTTATATATAACCAAAGCTCCTTTTGAGTATTATATACATTATATCCTTTTGATAACATACCAGCCTTCTTCACCTGATGACAATAGTAGCAGTATATGGTAATGATGACCTAGTGTTGTTGTTGTTGTTGACACTACTACTACCATAAAGGAGTGCTCCTGGCCTAGCTGAGGGTCTGGTAGGAGAATACTTGGAGTAGAGGAACCACAACCCATAGTAAAACCAATGCTAATGATAATCAAGGAATGTATGCACACAACATTATCAAGAATAATGATGATGATGTCATGATGATGATGTTGATGATAATCGAAACGAATTCATATATTATGTACCAGGCCTGCAGTACTACTACCACTACTAGAGCAAGAATAATATTAAATAATGTACGCCGCATAATAATAACAACTTATTCTCTAACATTAACAATTATTGGTATATCAACAACATTCACCCCTCCCTCCTCTTCCTCCTCCTCATCAGTATCATCATCTGTTCCCAGTGCATCATACAATGCTGACCTCTTAGCTGCCAATGCCTCATCTAACTCCTTTAAGTGTTCCCTATTGATAATAATGGTTAATATATCTTTATTATTAACCTCCTCCTTATTACTTAACATATTCTAATTCCTTATGTTTTTCCTCTATCCGTTTCCTCTGTAACTTTACCTTCTCTTTTCTTCTATCCTTCCTCATTCTCCTATCTGTTTCAGCAGCCTACCAACAACAGCACTAACAACAACAGACCAATAGCGTAATGAAGAAGATATTAACCTCATATTGTTGTAGCATAGATGTAGATGATGATGATGATGTTGTAGTAATAGGTGGTGCTGGTAACCTTAGTGATGGTACCTAGTAGTAACATTATATAACCTTTACTAGGTATGTTATACTGTGGTGGATGATGATGCTGCTGCTGTTGGATCCTTAACCATCGTTACCCTTTCTGAAGCTACATCACTTGTTACTTCATCATCATCAGGTGGCGCAGCAGCAGCAGGTGCAGCCATAACATCAACAGGTCGTCTACATTAATATTAGTATTATCCATATTATTATTATTACCCATCCATTAGCTCCCATATAGGCACTTCACCTTTACCAATGCCAATTAAACTATTAGCTATGCTACCACCACGACAACGACGACGAGGGCGACGACGAGGACGAGGCTGATGAGGTTGATGATGTTGATGGCTACTAGAATAACAACAACAACAGTGGAGATAATATACTGACTGTTGAATGAGCGCATCACCACAAGTAGCACCAGTAGTAGTAGGTTTACATATCTATATTATACTCATTACTAATATCATTATTGTTATAACTACCTCATTATCATATACTAAATCCCCATCATCATCATCATCATCATCATCTTCTGTGGTAAAACGTAGACTAGAGCCACTTCTAGTAAAGAAGGGGGAGGGGTGATGATGACAGGTGATGGTGGTATTATGTACGGGGTACCCTACTGTAGGGGTAGTATTAACAGCAGCAGCAGCAGATACACCATTATCATAGCAACAACACTTATGATGGTGTTGATGTTGATAGGAGGAAGATGAAAGTGATGATGATGAAGGTGATGATGATGATGTTGTTGAATGATGATGAGACTGCTGGTGCTGTGTATGACTTGGTATGTCGGCAGCAGCAGCAGCAGTTGAACTGGTATTAGGGTTATACCCTTCTTCCCCTTCACTCTTCATAGTATTATGTATATATGCCGCCCCCGCCCCCGCCCCCGCCGCTGTTGTAGTGATAAGCTGTGATAGGCTGATAAGTGGTATTAATAAGTAGTATTATTATCAGTTAACTTACTCATCCCTAACACTATCAATACGTTGCTCTTGTGCCTTACCACTAAACAGCAGTATTATTGATGATAACCACTACAATAATCTACTTACAATACATCCAATTTATCATTTAACCTCTTCTCCATTGCCTCTAGTACAGGTTGTAATGATTGCATGAATAGCATACCATAACAATAATAATCAATATCACCATTCGCAGCTGCTGCCGCTGCTGCTGCGGTTGGTGGTGCTGGTGATGGTGTAATAGAATCTATTGAGGTATTCCTGGTATGCTGTATAATGGCAGCAGCAGGTGGTGGTGGTTGAAGTGCAGCAGCAGCTACTAATCCACGCTGGCATGTTTGATGATGATGATGAGGGATTGGCTAAGTAGCAAGTATAATAATATGAATGATAATAATAATATGTTTACTTGGTCATTGGTATAACTTCTAGTCACAGGATAATAAGATACACTACCACTATTATGTGACGATGCTGCTGTGGCCGGTGATGATGATGATGATGATGATGCTGGTGTTGTTCTCATTAATACTACACCACCACTACCACTACTAAGTGTTAGACCATCAATAACAGCAGCAGCTGCAGCATTAGCTGTTGATGGTGTTGTCCCTCCTCCTCCTGCTACTGCGGGTCTCCTCCCTCTAAGTGGTAATGACCTTGTTGATGATGATGTAGTAGATACACTACGTACTACTACCTACTATCATAACAGTTAATAATAACAGTATATTCATAACAACATTACATTATTATTATTGCTAGTACTCAAGTCATAATAAGCTGGTGGTGATGATGATGCTTGTTGTTGTTGTTCTTCTGGTATATGACTACTACTATTGCTAACACTACCAATATGCCTTGGTAATATGATCCCATGATGATGATGTTCACTTGTTGATGATGATACAGATAATAATGATGTACTAGCCCCTAAGGCTGTGCTACATGCAGCAGCTGCCGCCGCCCCTGATGCTGTTCTTGTAGATTCACGTACAGTATATGTAGTAGTAGCAGTAATACCGCCCCCGCCGCCGCCCCCACCACTATCAACAATACTAGATGTTATACTTGATGTAGCTGTTGTTGTTGTTGGTATGAGGTGATGATTATGATGGGTATTATTATTATTGGGCGTATTATCACCAGAGATTGACCGTGTCATTGGGCTACTAGGATTGTTGTTGTTGTTATAAAACACAGATGATGATTGAGGCGCTGGTGGTGGTGATACACCATACCCATACAAGTGATGCATTATATAAGCTATTATATATAGCAAAATGCAATAATAAGAACAAGAAAGATTGTTAGTGATGTATACTAGTAACAACGAGGTGGTGGTGGTGGTTATGATATTATTATGTAACAGCAACAACTCAACAACATCATATACTCATTATTTATCGTATAGTGAGACGATGTCGCTATCAATAATAGTGATACTAATGGTGGAAGAGGGAGGGGTTATTGTTATCACACATTGATATCAGCAGCAGCAGTAGTAGTAGCAACACGAGTAATGGTAGTATTATCAATAACGTATGAGGAGAACAATAACATTAATAAGGCACTCCACTGGTGGATATAGGATTATATCTTTATTATCAACAGTATTAAACTAAGGATTAGGGTAGTGAGGTATATAACTATGGGATTGATGTATAACTTCCATTGCTACTGCTGCTGCTGGTGGTGGTATTAGTATGTATTGCTAATACAAGTTGAGTAGTATAATGTAATAATAGTATTCATTAACGTACTAGTATTATTATGATACATAATATTAACTTGAGTAGTATCACTTATGAGCTAGCCACGACGTTTTACACGTAATATTCTTCTACCAGCTTTACCCGTAGGTTGAGCACCGAATGGATTTGGGCTACTACTACTACCAGCAGCAGCAGCACCAGCATTAGCTGTTGTACCTATTAATAAGAATACATATAATATTACTACTATTGTTACTACCCGATGCTTGTGTTGGCATAGAGAAGGTTGATCCACTACCACCAAACATACCTCCTCCTCCTCCACTACTACCAGGTAGAGCATTGCCAAATATACTACCACCAGCTGCTGCTGCTGCTGCTGGAGTAGGAGAAGGAGCAGAGGTTGTTGTTGTAGTATCTATGGCTAATGATAAAGCATCATCAAGTATTATAAACCTATTACTGTTATTGTTAGTACCAAACATAGAGGAGGCAGAGGCAGCATTACCAAAGATACCACCACTGTTTGTAGTATTACCAAATAGATTACCTATTTATTAAATAAGGTTACCATACTGTCATACACTACTACTACCTTGGGGCTGTTGTTGTGGGGTGGTAGTACTACCAAATGGACTAGCACCAAACATACTGCTACTACTACTACTCTGTGGGACAGTACCAAAGATAGTACCTTATACATAATATGGTCATAATATATATAGTATTATTACTACTACCAGATGAGGAGGAGGAAGATGCTGCTGCCGGCTGCTGCTGCTGGAATATACTGCTACCTGTTGTAGAACCAAAGATGGATGATGATGGAGCACCGAATAAACCACCACCACTAGCACTAGTAGAGGATGCTGATGATGGAGCACCGAATAAAGAACCTGATAAAGTTAGGTATAAAGCTGGAGCAAGAAGAGGAGGAAGCCTACTACCTCCACCACTACTTCCTGTTGATTGCTGTTGTTGTTGAGATATACCGAATATACTAGTACTACCTACTCCAGACCCTCCTCCTCCTCCTCCACCACCAGCACTACTACTACCAAACATACTACTACCACTACTACTGCTAGGTACACTGAATATACTGCCACCAGTAGTGCCAGTTGGTGTAGTAGAACTACTACCAAACAAACTGCTGCTGTTAGAGGGTTTATCAGTAGCAGTAGGTAGGGAGAAGATTGAAGAAGAAGAAGAACCAACAGATGTGCTAGTGTTATTGGTAGTGGCAGTGTTGGCAGCACCGGCAGCAGCACTACCAAATATACTAGTAGATGATGGAGTGGTAGTAGCATTACCAAATATACTAGTACCTAATATAATAATATATACTACAAGGCGATACGTAAATCATTACTTGGTTTGGTAGCATTATCAGTATCATCTTTAGCAGTAGTATTACCAAATATACTACCACCACTAGTGGCCGGTGTACTAGTAATATTACCAAATATACTACCACCACTAGTGGCCGGTGTACTAGTAATATTACCAAATATACTACCACCAGTAGATGATGATGATGAAGAGGATGTAGCACTAGTACCAAATATACTACCAGTATTACTACCAGTAGTGTTTGATATGTTACCAAATATGCTACCGGCGGTGGAACCTAATATGGTCGAGTTACTGTACCTAGATATACCATAATTAGTATTACTCTTATTATCACCACCGGATAGAGCTGCTGATGCTGATGCTGCTCCACTACTAAAAATACTACTACCACTACTGCTGCTGCTAGTAGACGATGCTGCATTACCAAATATACTACCATCTAAAGAGGGATGATGTTGGTAACCTACTTGTCGATATTCTACCTGTGTTGCTTGGTTTCGTGGTCGATAATGAACCTTGAGTAAAGTTGTTGTTCTCCTCATCACTATCACTATCATCATCATCAGCATTAGGTGCAAAACCATCATCATCAAAGAAGTCAGCATCACTAACCTATACCCCATCAGTAGTTACTAGTATTATAATTATTATCAATAGTACTATAGTACCTTAGTTGGATCACCCCATATAAAGCCACCAGTCTTAGGAGGAGAAGAGTCTTCATTAGTATCCACCTCCTTCTTATTCTTCTTCACCTCAGCTGCAGCTGCTGCTGTCGTTGTTGCTGTTGTTGTTGTCGTCGGTTTATCCTCCTTGTTAACTGCTGTTACCTCCTCTACACTACTATCCTCATCATCATCAGGTCTAGTCCTTTTTCCCTTCTTATCACCAACTGGGGCAGGGGGTGCGGGTGTAGTATTAAATATAGATGATGATGCCGATGTATTGCCGAATATACTACTACTACCACTGCTACTAGTAGTAGAGGATGCAGGTGGTGGTGGGTTGGTGGGTGATGAGAATATAGATGTTGTTGTACTAGTGGCAGAAGCTGTTGGCTTTGAGGATGTGCCATCCTCATTAATACATTTATCATCCTTGGTAGCGGTTGATGGCAATGCAGCAGGAGCAGCAGTAGCAGCAGTATTACCAAATATACTACCACTACCACCGGTGACGGTTGTGGTACCAAATATACTACTACCACTACTAGTGGCAGGAGCAGTAGTGTTAGTACCAAATATAGACGTTGTACCGCTACTACTACTGCTTGATGATGGTGATGACAATGCAAATATAGATCCTCCTCCTCCTCCTTGTCCTCCTCCTGCTGTGGTCTTACTCTAATATATAACAATATATATTATTATAATATATATATTACCTTCATATCACCCCCCTTATCCTCTCTGCACACTTCCTTAGTACTACTACTGCCTCCAATGCCTAGTGTACTACCATTACTCCCACTACCACCAGCATCACCGAATAGAGGGCCTGATGATGATATCTAATAGTACTTGTATTATATTATATTACTTTTACTACTACTACTACCAAACATAGGTGAATGTGTTTCCTTAGTTTGTATACCCTCTGTTGTTGTTGGTAATGCTGCTACTGGTTGTTGTTCTTTACCACTTCGTTCCCCTTCTTGTTTATATGATGATGCTATTAGTAGATCAGATAAGCTCTTCATTCCAGTATGTGTATTGCTATTATTCCTATTAATTGCCGGTGGTGGTCTACGTCTTCGTAATGGTCTTGGTGGTTTAGATATACCACCATCTATCCTCTTACTGTCATTTCCTCCACCACTTTCACTGCCTCCTCTACTTCCTATTGCTGCCATCCTATCTAGATTAGCCATTATATTCCTAGATGTTGCTAATGCTCTATCCTGTGATGGTGTACTAGATAGTAGCATTGATGTATACCTAGGCAATGTTGTCAGAGCCCCCCTTCTATTATCATATATACCACCACCAGTAGATGATGATGATAACCTACCACCCATACCAAAGGTATTAGTATGAGATAATGCAGCTGCTGGCGTGGATATACCAGCGAATCTAGATCCACTATTAGAGCCTAGTGTCATCCTTTTAGCGGGCTGCTGCTGTTGTTGATAGGTTGTCGTTGATGATGAAGATGATGTGGAGAGCCTATTATCCATATATCCATTACCATCACCATCCTCTATAGTGCTTGTATTAGGATGAGGTGATGATCTATTACGTTTACGTTTGGTAATACCTACCATATATTAATGATATATATTTATCACTACTACTACTACTACTACTACTACTACCTGTAGTCGGCCTCTTATTAGGTGTACGTTTAGAATGACTACTTAGACGTGGTACTAATACTAAATCAGTATTGGATTCTGATTCCATTGTATTATCTATATAATGACGTAGTAAGTGTGGTATATACTACCAATAATCTACCAATTACTACCCCTTCTAGTATCAGTAAATGGTTTAAAGTCAAATGTTGGTGGTGGGGAATCCTTCAATGCACCTGCTAAGATATTATAGTATATTAATAAATACTATTACATGATGAAGCGGTATCCTCTTTACATTCCTCATCTTCTGATATAGTATCCTCTTGATGATGCCCCTTCCTAGTTAATACAGATCTAATAGCATTAAATGGACGTGTTGCTATATTAACTATTCTACCAAACCTACCAAAATACTATATTAATATATAATAATATATATTACCAAGTAGATTCATTATTATCCTCTACTCTAGTATCATGTACCCTATTATAAGGTGTAGTATGTCCTTGTTGTTGTTGCCTAGTCCGTAATATACGTCTAGTAGGTCCATGACCCTACTAACTATTATACCTCAACCCATATATCACTTATTACCTGTTCTTCCCTATGACCACTTAGACGAGGTAATCCAAGCTCTCGTGGACCCGGATAATCATCATCGTCTTCATATATCATAGTTAAAGACAACAACAACAGCACTGAGACGTATATGGTGTTCCTGCTGCCAATGCTGATGCACATTATTAATCGATCATCTGGGCGCGCGCTAGTAGCATTTGGTGGTTGGTGGTTGTTATGATGCCAGGTCCTTATTATTAGTGTATTGTTGTTGTATATGTCGTCTAAACTAAACGATCAGTGGGATAGTGATAGTGATGATGATTGGGAGGCAGCTGATGCTGGATTAGATGATATTAAAACTGATAAGGAAGCCGCTGCTGAGAAAGCATTATCAGCAGCAGCAGCAGGTCCAACAACACCACAGGTAGTAGGGTTATTTAGGGTAGCAGGGACGATATATAATAGGTTAATAAAACAAAGAAGGTAGATAAGAGTGGACCTAAGGTTACTACTATTACTAAGGAATTTGATGCTGATGATGTACCATTGGATGATCCGGTAGCTGAGAAGGCACGACAACAGAAGATGGTAGGATGGTAGTATTATAGTGGTATAATAATGGTTATAGATTGAGAAAGCTGATATGGAAAACATATGTGATGTATTTGGTGTATCATCACCTGTTGATGATGATGCCTCACAAGAAGGTAATATGGTTGTATAATAATAAAGAATAATATTATATTAGGTGAAGAGCATGTTAAGATAAGGGAGACTACTACTGTTGTTGAGAAAGATTCATTTGAAGAGTTACAGTTAAAGACTCTTAAGGACGTGGAACAGCTCAGTGAAAGGTAATAAAGATTGAGAGGGGGTAGTAGTACTGTTATTATTATTAACAGATGTGTTGGTAAACTAAATGATTGTCGTACTAAAGCAGCTGCATTCAATTTCATGCGGGATACATTACGTGGTATAGAGGGTAAGCTAGATCAAGATGAATGCACTAAACTTATTAAAGAATTACAAACATTAGTAACATCTAAAAAGCAAGAGAAGGTAATATACTCGAAGGCTGGTGGTGGTCATGATGATGTTAGGCTGAGAAGGATAGGAATCGTAAGAAACAAGCTACTGATGTATCACAAATGAAGAAGGGTGCTAAGGTAGATTATCAAGCTGAGATGGATATGATGTAATAATAATGTTATATTAATAATAATAAGTATCATTATTATTAGGTATGGTGAAGGTGGTGGTTATGAGGGTTATGATGATGAGTATGATGAATATGCTGATTTCATGTAGTAATAGCACCATAGTTCCTACTACTATTAACTTACTCCTCCTCCTCCTTCCTTAATAATTGTTATTATCCCTATAGGATATATAACTCGTAATACTTACGCTCTTACATAGACACATTATCCTAATAATCAATGCTACTACTACTAGACCATCACTTCATACTATTATATTATTAGTTGTTGTGTTGTAATAATAAGTTATAGTAATAATATGGGGTGATAGTTTTACTATCATTAGAACATGGCTAAGCAACAACAGGAAGCAGCAGCAGCACCACGTAGTGTCATACCATTCTTTGTTTTAATCATGGGTAATAATGTTACCATAATGACTATGTACTATAAATAATATTACTCATTAGTATCAATATCGGTGATATATTTATATGATCCATGTAATGTAGAATGGTCTGATAGAATTGACTGTGGTTGGTCTGGTAGGATATATAATATTATGTATTATTATAATGTATTATTATTAGCAGGTATAAGCCGTACTAGATGTGTACAAAGTGGTAAATTAGAAATGAATGGATATGATGGTATTATACAGATAGCAATGTAATATTATATAACCGTTCTTGTTGTTCTTCTTCTTGTTGTTGTTCTTGTTGTTGTTGTTCTTGTTGTTGTTGTATTATATAGTAATATAACCAGATACGCCGGAATAGCATTAGCAGCTGCTACATTACTACATTATCTCTCTGGATTCCCTAAAACATCATTATTGCTGTAATAATAATATTATTAACATGATATATATTACTATCATCATTATTATTAGTTATCACGGTATAGCCTTATATATAGTTCATCATATCACTAGATGCTGTTATGATGGTAATGTTAGTGGTAATGTACCACATTGTTATACAAAGGGAGTAGGATGGTTAAGATAAACATAGCCTACTTAGTAAACATGGTTAATACATCATCATCATAGGCGCCACGGCCGGCGCCCTATTATTAAGGATTGTTTCTATTATTATTAAAAAAGTATTGTATTATTATTATTATTATTATTATTATTATTATTATTATTATTATTATTATTATTATTATTATTATTATTATT
>JAAPAO010000431.1:0-30900 GCA_013115145.1 Perkinsus chesapeaki
TCGTGTTAGATTTGCTTACTCTGGGCGGGACTTGAACCCGCAACCTTTGGATTAGAAGTCCAACGCTCTATCCATCGATCTATCCAATTGAGCCATCAAAGCTATATCTTATTAATTCTGGTGCCTTGCGGGAAATATGGATCAAATCCAACTATCACACACCATTGTACTTGTTTTCTTTACTCTGGGCGGGACTTGAACCCGCACCCTTTGGATTAGAACTTCTGGTCCGGAAGTCCAACTCTCTAACTGGTTAAGTAAACTTTACCACTTAATTTAATTAACTTAAACTCGCTCATTCTAGCTTCACTCAGTAAAGCTTTCAATGAGCGGGTTTCCAATATATTGAATTGAATATTCCCGTTTTTGGGAAGGCGTAATATCGTAAACCGCATTCGAAATTTTATCGTTGGGCCACTGAGTGGGAATCCCACTGTGGGATTCCTAGGGGCATTCCCGACTCAGTTGACGCTAACGGCCTTTGACAAAAGCCCTTTGTACGTACTGGTTTCAGATAGTGTAATCCACTCTGACATCCAAGTGTTTTCTGACACGACCGGAGTAAACGATCATGTTTCATTGTGCGTTGAGCTCAAAACGTTCCCATTAGAGGGATCGGTGCCGTTTTTGTGCACTCAAGGAGCAGCCGGAAGCCTAACGCATTTTGCGCATGCGGGCACAAACTTTGCGCTGGATCTCAGATGTGACATCGGTGAGTCTCGCCAGGCGGTTTGCCAATCTTATGGTGAACTTGAGATTATGTCAACTAGGTACACCTGTAAGATCGGTCTGTGAAGGCCGAGTGCTCGATGTGCGATGTGATAATAAGTGCGGAGGCATCGACGTTGATAACCTATATAAATGGAACTCTGTAACTGTACAATGTCTCACTTCGAAGTGAGTGCGATTCCCATTCGACGCTTCCCATCTGCCGATAATCTATGTATCCCGGTGTGTCTCTTCTTCAGCACCTGTTTCGATTATGTCCATCTGTCCCACGGCAGTATCACGGTGAAAGTTGGGGACATAGTGACAGAAGGCCAGATTATTGCTAAATCTGGTGACGTTGGTTTCACTCCAGGTGAGCTACCCTTATATTGTCTTTACATTTAAACTTTTGAAGAGTGGAGTAGGGCATAATACTAGACCGGTGGCAAGTTCTGATACCTTAGCCAATTGCTGGGACAGGAGAGTGCGCTGAGGATGCGCATCCTCCTTGTTCGGGACTAGTAGTACAGTATGCCTTTATGTGATTCAAGGAAGATGAACATCATTTATATCTTGGCTTGAGATCATTGGTATGATTACTGTTATCTTCTCAGAGCCCCATCTACACTTCCAGTGCTTGCAGTCATCGGCCCCAAATGCGCCCTCCATTCCCATCAAGTTCCGTTTCGGTTCCGATACAGCCGCAGCAATCGTAGCAGAAGCAGGAGAGTACTATCCGCCATCGATGGCTCCTGAAGCCCGAACTACCTAATTTGACCGTTTCTATAATAACAAGTGAACCTCTTTGGTATATAGTAAATCTTCGTTGTTCCGTGATTCCGTGAAGTATGTATAATTACCTTCAACCATCACATTGGAGACCTTGCTCGTAACTCGCCTTAGCTCAACACAAGTTAAACAGGAAGAATTCAATAATATCTTAATATCACTCCACCAAGCCCTCGGTACAACAACAGCGTTACTAGTTCCACTGGAGGCTGGTACTGCCTTATGCCCACTGTTATTATATATACAGCAGGCTACGAATCCATTGTGAAGTAACTGAAGAACACCAGGTGAATGGCTAACATCGAACCACACCTACCCGGAAGTCTCCCGACACTCGAGCATCTTTACGTACAAGGTGACCATCAACCCAAAACGTGACTAGTAGATCAGATTTAGTGAGCTCGCAGGGACTGTCAGTGTCATTTATCCGATCTCGTTTGTTGCGACAAGAACACTTCTCCAGAGACGGCCATGTGAAGTCAACCGCAATGTGGTACCTGGCGCTACTAACGATGCCCGGGGTGCCAGGCTAGAGCTCACCATTTCCGTGGTTCATACGCCCAGCCAGGGCATCCAGTTGCACTTATACCATTCTCCATAAAGCCCATGACAAATGCAGAAGCAACCGGGCATAGTGCTAGAAAGACAATTGCTATGCACTACGATACCGTGACTTACATCCCCCTCTCGGAATCAGCTGTGATACAGACATCGTCGGGGCTCCCGCTGCCTGGTAGGGAGAAGTGTCTGAACAAAAGTGGTAGGTGTTGGTAGGTTACCAAATATTGCACTGCTGAGGCTTACGCTGAGACGTTGGAAGTGTCGACAAGAATGCTAGGCAGCCCTGACCCTGGTGCATTCGCCCTCCCACTCGACACCGAAATTCCACCTACAAAACAATGACACAAGATTGACAATATCTTTACCAAAACAGCTGTGCCGTGCTTACTCGCCTCGGTTTGATGCCATTATGTTGTCGTATGGTATGTAGGAATACACCCGAATATGGATGGCACGCTCTGTTTACTGGACCAAGGATCGTGAGGCATTTGGATGAGGCGAGAGGGCACGGTGATAATGAATTATCAGGATCCTGAGAAATACGACAGTCGTCGCACTTCTCCCTTCAACAGAAGCCTGCACCTCGTTTTCATCAGGGTTTCTAGGTACCTCAACAACATTACACTCTCGGAGATCAACAGCCTGATTTTGTTCGTCACTAAAAAAGAGCAAGTGGGACGATATGACCAAGATTAATTACATGGTCATCGGTCCCCGAAGCCACTTCTTCCCCCAGTCACTCGCGGTGAAGTTTTCCTCAATATAAACCGTTTCCAGGCGATACATAGCCCGCAGCAATTGAGCCTGTGAATATGCGGTCATAAACAAGATACTGTGTAGCCGTCCGCCTCCTACTGTGGTCGGCTTGACCTCCTTCCCGTTCATTACAACACTTGTCACCCGGATTCCTCTAGATTTCGCAATCTCTACTATCTCTCCCATCTCCAGCTTGGTCAGCATCATTTTGCACGTGGTTCTCGCTCTAACCAAACATAGGCGTTCAGCGATCCCCCAACTCAACCTCGGCCTACCGAGCGATGTCCTTCCCACCAAGAAACCAGCAGCAGAAGCTAAGCAGTGTACAGCCTGTCTCTGTTGACCTCCAATTACGCGGAACGCGATTTCGTAAAGGGAAGGGCCTGTGGTAAAGAGCCGGTGTTTCGATGTGAAGGAGGGTAACTCACCCAGATGGCGGTGCTGCAGGCGTGGCTGGGGGCTGGGGAACTCTCCCTACAGCTGAGCCTCGATTAGTAACCAAAACCTAAAGCCAAGGCAGAAGAAGCATTTAGCCTGCGTGCGGGTATCGTGAGACCAACGCACCTTGCGTGGCTGCATTCCATACAGTTGCTGAAACTGCTGGTTTGTAAATGCCGCCGTTTGGCCCAACATGGCTCCTCCAAACTGCCAGCATTGCCCAACGTTCCCGTAACTTTGACCAACTCTTAAACCCAACTCGCAAAAAATTCATGCAGGTAAAAGGGTTATCAACTATTATCGTGCAGAATGGTGGTAGTCTAATAATCCTCCATGTGAGGGGCGCTATAAAACAACAACTGCAGCAAATAAGAGAATTACAACCTGTGCTATGTCATGGCATACATCTATCGCAATAAGCAAACCAGCGTGAAAAATTGAGACGAATGCTTGGGTTCACGCCTGTGGGATACAGCTCCCCAAGGGAAACCTATCACTCTTCGCACTGTCAATCGTGCTGCTGAGTACAGAACTACAGAACTGTTTCAGGTCCTGCTCAGAATTGAGAGGCATTAGACATGCCTAGGATAATGACTCGCAAAAAAGACCAGTCAAACAAAATCAATATGTGTTCGTTTACAAAACCTTAAGGTGTCTACTTCTGCCATTTAAATACAGCCATTACTATAGAGAGTACTTCCAAACTTATCCGGTAATAATCACCCATTCCTCATCCGATGCTACCAGTTCCTCCGGTCGATCCACAGCCTGTTCTTGTGTACCACTAGCATCTTCATTTACATCAAAGCTGACGACATGCTCGTTGATGTCCCAATGGGCGGTATCGTTTTCACTTCTGCCTGTCGAGCGATGTGTGCTTGGGCTGTCGGCGCAGCATCCAGCTCCACATGCAGTCCTAGTAGAAGTACTATCTAAACTCGCAACTCTCTCACGAAGAGAGCAGAATTGGGAGCTCCAAACCAATGTAGCTTTCTCTCCAGATATAGTAGTGTCATACGCGTAACAAGAAGCCTTGCCATTAACACCGCACACCAGAAGGGTGTTATTGGCGCCAAACTGGAGGACAATTTCCAGATCTTCAACCGACTGTGGAAGGTCTATGAAGCTCCATATAACGACAGATGTTCTGCTCTTAGTCGAGGGCTTACGCAATGTTGAATTAAGCGAATTGAGCCCGAACACTTTACTGGCAATGAACTTCGTGAGATCTGAGCCACTGGAGTCATCTCGCACTGGAGTGGTTTCAATCTTAAAAATAACGATTTGGCATCTAGCACCATCGACTCCTGCTATAAACTGCTCACTTGGAGATATTGCCAATTCAGCAAGACCTCTGCGCCTCATAGGTAGCTGATAAAATGTCCCATTTCGACTTCTCACAGAATTTCCTTCAGCTCCCGGTTTAAATCGGCCTATGATTACACAGCTCTTGGGATCACCATCGTTTAGCCCACCCAGAACCCATAGCCCACCATCTTCAAATCCACACGCCGTGACACTACCGGTTGATGCAATGCTGAGAATATGGCGATGTCGTCGAACAGGCAGGCTCATTTGAGTTCCATCAAGACGGCTACATAATATATGACCTACTGTAGACTCTGGCGCAACTATAATAGGAGGCTTCTTCCGTCCTTGGCTTGGTGCTAAAGCAACAGTGCCGGAGATATTCGGACAGGTGTCCTTCTTAAGAATGAGGCCTAGGCTAAATGAATAGATCCTCAATATATCCTCTGACACTACAGCAAAGTATCCGACACCAACCTCCAAGTTGATAACCGGTGAAGCCATGACGATCTCGGTCACGACAGCGGGAGGCGATCGAATGTCGTACAGCGAAACCATAGTAGGCAAGAAGCGACTGCCTTCACCGCCAACGCCCACAAGAGCAAGGATTTTGTCACCACTGGGATTTGAGTCCAGAAGAGACTCTAGAGAAAGTGGTTTGACAATAGTGTAGCCTGTGGGGCAATCTTTAACTTGAACAACCTTTAACAGGGTGGCATTCGGCGAGTCGACATCATAAAAGGATATTTCACCCGACGTGTGGCCAACTACTGCTACAGCACCTGCACGTTTAGCAAGAGACGATAGAGTAGTTGGTGCTACTGACGAATGCCGTCGCTGTAAGATTGTTACGCATGTTATAGGGGCAGAAGATATTGGCAGGTCATAGAGGCATTGGTGCATAAGAGTAAATGCAAAGGGGGTTAATACTGAGGGATATGTTACGACTAAGGTCTGCTTGAACTAGAACGACAATCACATTACGCGCACGAGCCGGAAGAAAAGTTGATTTTAAAGAAGCGCGCGCCATTATAATCGATGTGTGAATATCTTCCGGTACACTGAACTTGTCAGCACCATCGTTCGTTAATGGCCACTCGTCTTATTGCTTCGCGTCTGCGCGGATGTCATGGTGGAGTATTCAGCCCTGCCTTTCGTATGGGGGGTTTGGTGATGTCCCAGAGGAGGGCGTATAATGGAGGTACGTTAGGGAAAATTTATTGAAAGGAATCTCTCAAGTTCATCACCGTTTTAAATTGTAATGAAGCCCTAGGTGCGGATGAACCGTGCATAGTGGACTCTACTGGCCTATGGCGTAGAGCTTGAAATGGGAGACTTTTGTGTTGTAGGTTTTCCCTTCCATTACGTGGTGCAGTACGACGATCCAAACTATGATTGCGAAGCTGACTTTGAGTTTGAAGAAATCCCAAGAGATGAATTTGGCGTGCCAGCACACATCCCGCCAGAGCTATGTAAGGAAAACTCATCCTTTGGTGGCTACCTTCGTTGAAGTTGTCTTTGGATCTGGTGAATCATCCGCCAGCTTTATCATGAAGCTCTTCGTCAACCTAGAATGCCTTTTGTACCTATTCAGCCACCCAAATTCGTCACACTTATTATATTCCCCCACAGTACTACCCCTTCCTGAAGAAATTGGGGGATGATACACCCGAGCTTAAGCCATATACGGACAAGGTGCGTCCCTGTCTGTCGAATGTTGCATTTATGGTGGTTCAGTTGATCATGGGAGATATGACCTATGATGATTATGAGGAAATGTTCTACAAGTTCGCCAAGCCTCTCAAGATCTACAGGAGCCGTCTGCCTCTGCCGTACAGGACAGATGCGGAGATTGCGCAGGAAAATTATGTAGGGCTTGGATTTCACGTGAATGCCTGCTCGATTGAGATGTCCCCTATGGCGGTCGGGGGTGGCTTATTGATTGCTTCGTATGTAGGTGAATTGGTGTGGCAAGTGGTACTCCTTCCGCCAAAGGGTTCAAAGTGACTATTATTCTCGTCACTACTTCCGTGATTGGCTTATCGGAATTCTCCTAGGCTTCTACTTTGGCAATCTGTGGGTTCAGCAGCATAGACAGTAAGTAGGCAGGGTGCCTGCACTGGGGATAGTGAGCTTCCTACAGGTACCGTGTGGATATGAAGTTGTTCTACCTGGAGGCGCCCGAGCACAAGATCAATTGGGTGAAGCCCCGTGGGGATCTCTAGAAATGATGTCTTAGTGGGGAGCGGTTGTCGAGGCGATAGATAGGAATAATGTTAACCTTTTTTGTTCACTTACAACGCACAGCGAGCTGGCTGCCCATCCCTACCTTGGGTGACCTCTCGCATTTCACATGTCTGCTGTGAGCCAGTTGTTGTTGTTATGGGGCCTTCCGGCCTTGGTGAAGAAGGCTTTATGCAGTAGTTGGCAGTGTCAGCATTAGTCAGTCGAGATTCTCTCCACTGCTTGTTGGCTCGTGTTCTAGTGGGCACAATTTGGTCAGTGTGTAGGAACTGAATGCCCATGTTAGCTTGTCGGCTCTCTCGTCGGAGGCTTCACATGGGTCGTTGTAATTGGCCTAGCTTGCGTTAAGGTTATTGGTAACTTCAACCAAGTAACAACCGGTATTCCGTTATATTGTTGTTATCTCCAACATGGCCATTACCGAGTTATTCCCAGCTACTCTCATGAGCCCAGAGGAGCTCAGTGCAAGGCTCCACGTTGAAGGGGAGGAAGAGGAGCAAGCAATCAAAGGACGAC
Source organism: Perkinsus chesapeaki (assembly GCA_013115145.1). Lineage (NCBI taxonomy): Eukaryota > Perkinsozoa > Perkinsida > Perkinsidae > Perkinsus > Perkinsus chesapeaki. The sequence goes on from JAAPAO010000431.1 coordinate 7,321, forward strand.
TGGAGAAATGTAGGTAGTGCAGTCGGGGCATCATGGAATGTGATTCGGCATGGGCTGCACTGGCGGATATCTTTTTTCGCGTAGGCAAAACTATAGGGTTAAGGCGGCGCATTTGTGCGGGCTTCGATTGAACGAGAGGACGTTCCCGATGGGTGTGCTGACCGTGGCACACCTCAGGAGATTGGACCTGAGCCATAACAACTTCAAGCATCTGCCTGAGCAGTGAGCATCACTTTAGCGGTGGCAGCGATGTCAGCTTTTGTTGTAGGTTGGTTGAACTCGAGGGACTTCGGGAGTTGTGGCTGGATAGAAATCCTTTGGAATCGGTAGGTAAGGTCCACGACTGTTTTGTACCTTAAGTGTCCAGCTCCCAGTATCTCTGCATCGGTTGAAGCACCTTCGGTTGCTGTCCCTGAGAGATCTTCCGAGGCTTCGGAATGTCCCGCGTGAATACGCAGATCTTCGTTCGAGCTTAGTTGATGTTGGCGATCTTGAAAGTAAGTAGTTATCTCATGGTTCAGGGGTTGCCTCATTTGGTGTCTAAGGGGGCTCATGGAGCTAGTTGAGATTTACACTTTCACTTCTGTTTGTTTTCCTGTGCTGGAAACATGCGTTACGTACGCGGTCTGTGGTTTATTTTACTTTGAGAAGCTTCAGAAGTTTCCTGGATGATGTGGAGATGTTTAGATTGCCCTGTAATGAACGAGAAGCTTGCGGCGGCCCTACAAGCGGAAGGCATGGACGGGTTTTTCAAAGTGCTGGAAATTAAGAACATTCGTAGAGAGCAAGAAAGGAAATTGGTGAGTTTGTTCATGGGTGATGGTGGAGTGACTTCGGACATTTATTTGCTCGCTCCAGCATCTCAACCCGAAACATCTCATGGATTGCCTCACGTCATGTCGAGGACGACGTGTGTTCAAGGTGAAGACGTGGTGTGACGATTTGTACCCTTTCGACGACAAGTCGGCCCTTATCACCTCTGCGAAACGACTGACGAAGCGTATCAAGGCTGATGCTGGCTCTCCTGAAGCTGCGAGGCTTGCTATGTCCCGGCTTATAAAGTGAGGCTCTGCTGCTGCACATAGGGCCTTTTTTGGAAGGCATCATCGGCAGGCATAGCAAGCGGATCTTCCCGGAGGAGTTCTCAGAGCTAGATGAGGCTACCGTTGTTAATAAGGTTAAGAGCTTTGATGAGGAGGACCAGTTGAGGGGCGAGGTATGAGTGCGTTTGTAGGAGATCGGTTAGTGTATGTTTGAGGTAACATCTCTACAGCTGAGGATAAAGGCAGCGATGCCGGACCTATCAGGGGAGTTAACGCACTCTTTAGCATTGGAGGTGATCATCGCTACCTTCGGAACCTACCTGTATAGGGTGTATGGTCAGTTTAAATCCAGCTTGTCACCCACGAGGATAAGGTCAGTAATGAAGGACTGGAACGACCTATTTCCGCTTTCTCAAATGAGTATGTTCATTCATCCAACCGACTCTCGGGAAGTGGGTCCTTCCTCGAAGTTAGGGGGCAAATATCTTAGGTACATCGGAGATGCTTGCTAAACAGATGTTTGATCTGCAGTCTATACTGGAACGCCAGGCGACACTTCATCAGCGGCGAGAGCTCGACAGCATCAGGTTGGGAGGGTCCCGTTGGAGAGTTCATTGCGAATCTTATTGTCAGACGCGAGTTCTGTAAAGTGTACCCGACGTCAGCTGATGAGGAGATTAACGGGCTTGTTGATTATGTGGGTATCTGTTGGTGGTTTTGTAGACGGAGCAGCTATGATATGTTATTCGCTCATTGTCAGCTCATGCGGACATCGAGCCGGGAGGATCGAAAGCGTCTGCTGGTTGATAACGAATTGAGTCGAAGGTTGCCGGGTAAAGGGGGGAGAATCTGATGGGGAGTTCCATACAGCCATTAATACTTCAGTACTCATTATGTTGATTTAGGGACAATAGAGGACTGTGTGAGGCTGATGAAGGAGCAGGAGCCCCTTGTGCCCCCATACACAGTGGTGGATGGCCGGCCATCCGAAGAGACAGAACGCTGACTCGGCAACAACAAGAACTACTCCGTGCGTCTGATCAACGCTTCTTACATGTAGATGATTCATGGCGATTGTTAATGAGGAGAAGGGTCGTGTTGTGGGGTGAGGGGCTGATCATGTGGAGTGGTGTATTGTACGGGGTTATAGCTTTACCATTGCTTCTCATTGTTGTTGCTTCCCTTTCATCGTCCCCCTGCTTTGATATGTCGACGAACGTAGAATCTGGAGCTCTGGAAGGGGCAGTCAATGAGACAGCCGGCGATGCCGTCCAAGTTGGCGGTGGCGCCGAGGGTGCCGGTGAGCAGCCCATGGATGCCAACAATAACAACGTCGGCGATAATGACCACGACGTTGACGCGGATGACCTCGATTTGGGCATGGAGGGTGATGATGAGATAATGGAGATGCAGCATAAGATACAGGAACTCGAAGATGAAGCCGAGCGATTGAGGCAGATGACTGAGCAAGGTAGTCCAGTTGGTAACTTCGCACCACCCGGACTTGGCCTATAGAGCGAATACAATTATTGCGGGTAGGTGCAGAAGGGAATGGAGATGCGGCATCAGATCATGAAAGCGTGGAAATGACTCCAGAGCAACAAGCTGCTCAGAGTCAGGAGCAAGACAGGCGATCGGTAAGTTCGGATCGCTATGCATTCGGATGTTGATGATGTATTGGTATCTAGGTTTACGTTGGCAACGTTGATTACGGTTCAGCACCGGAAGAATTACAAGAGCACTTCAAGAGTTGTGGCTCAATCCAACGGTACTAGAAAGGTTGTCATTCATTACGTGCCACCGGCTAATGCCTTGTTGTTGTATCTAGGATAACAATCATGGTTGATAAGTACACTGGTCATCCTAAAGGTTTCGCGTACATTGAGTTTGGAGATGATGCTGCGGTAGGGGGGAAGGGACTATTGCCGGCTTGAGGAGTTTAGCTCCTTATCCCACACTTGGCTATGTGAGACGCTTTACTGGTGTCCTCCTCATTGCAGGTACAAAATGCTTTACTTCTGAATGATACAATGTTTCGAGGCCGACAGTTGAAGGTACTCCAAAAGCGAACTAACCTGCCTGGATACAATGCCAAGGGAGGCAAGGGTTGGGGAAAAGGTAGGAAGTGTGGCCAGGAGATTTCGGTTTCTATAGAATCTGGGAGTTCAAGGCTGTGTGCTGTCAGGGAAGGGCTACTACGGTAGTTATAGAGGTAGCTGGTATGGTAGCTCGAAAGGAAAGGGCAGCAGCAAGGGCAAGGGAAAGGGTGGCGGCAAGGGATGGTCTCCCTATTAAATAGTGAGGAGGCTGATAATGTTGATGACGTTTGTGAGGATAAGAAAATAAGAATAGAAAAAAGATATATTAAAGAGGTTGCGTAAAAAAAGAGAATAGTAGAAGTACCCAAAGCCGTTAAGTTGTTGTTGGGTTTGGTCAATTAATACCTGTGGTAGGAATACACTGGTCGTGCAGAAGGGTATTAGTGGGAGAGATCCTTGAAGGGTTGGGGGAAGGAACCTGATGCAGCTCTGTGACACCGTTCATTCACGCAGCAGCATGCCGGAAGCAACTGATATGTCTGGAAGTTGTAGATAGTGGTATTGAAGCTGAACAAATCGGCATTCATCCGTACGTACCTCACTGTTCAAGTTGGTCACCATTTGTTGCAATCGCTCACATTCATATCATTGTCAGTGTTTGGGTTGCATTATGCACGGTATGCAAAGCTCTCGCTCTCGCGGATCTCTTACATCACCCTGTCGGAGGAGCTCTCTGACACCCAGACAGTATTCTTCCCCAGCCTTATCCTGTGCCTTCGGGGAAGAAACACACACTGTAGTTCCGGTAAGTCAGGCGGATCTCTTTCTACAGTTGCGGGTCGAGATCAGAAGTCTTATCACTAAGTTCATTGATCGTTATTAGGTCACTGTGGGCGTTTGTGTGCGGAACGCTCGAGTGTATAAGGAAAGTGCAGATGATCGACAATGTACTGTTGGGGGGACCGCTGGTCTGGAACTCAGGCAGGGGGGATCGTGTCGACACGGTCGGCGCAAATTAGGCATAGAGGTTTCACTGCTGACCCCAACTGAGACTAACGCAATGCAATAATGGCCACTGTCGCTCTACGTACTCTGTGCTATGGGGTATGGCGGTTTCAGGGAATCAGCCGCGGCGTTGCGCGTCCAGTAAGAGCCTTTCAAGCGACCAAGACAACGCGGGCAGCACCTGCATGGGGTAAGAGCCTTACCCAACTATAGGCATATGTCATAGTGTTCTCACAGTCAAGTAAGCTTGCCTGCTCAGCCTTAATAGGACAGCCTAGGGCCGTAAGCGGATACTGATTTTCGAAGGATCCATGCTACTCATCCAGCTCATTCTGGAATCCCGATTTATCATTCTCATAACCCGCTGATAAACCGATGATGAGTGCTATCTTGAGAATTCAGGTTCAATCAGAGAGAGTTTCTGATCTTGGATCGGAACGAAAGATACGGCCCGTAGGAGCCATGGGTGGTCCTACGCTTCCTGCTCTCCGTTCCGTTGCATGCAATGTGGCGCATGTAGCTCATCCAAGCTCATCCTAGGTTCGACTTCGTTGAAGATTCAGACTATTCAGATCCTGAAGATTTGATGAGCCGGCTGGGGTTGGCGGAGGCCTGCTCGATGGTGGCGGAAAGAAGTGTACATGACACTACGATATTGTATACTGACGTGAGCTGTTTGGGAGGGGGCTCCTGAGGAATCCAACTTAGGTTGGCTCATCGCACGAGCTATTATTCGGCTATGGAGAAGATAAGGGCATAGCTCAGTTGTGTGCTCAAAGAATCTTGTCTGCTGCAGAGAGAGACGAGACGATTATGAATGAGGGAGCAAAGCTGGTAGTACTCAGTCACATGTTAGAATCAGAGCGCAATCGCCTTGGCGCTCACAACTTGGCACTTCTTCTAGGTTCAGTTAAGCTGTCTGTATATCGATCACAGTACGGGAGCTGTGGAAGACGCTCTTATTCAAGCTACCAAGAATCTAGGGACGTATCCAGGTATAGCTTTCGTCCTTGCCAACTCGAGTTGTTCCGTTCATCCTAGATAGTAGTGTCCATCGTATACTGTGCACGATAAATGAGATGGGTACGAGGAGTCCTGTTGTTGATGTAGGCACTACCATCGAAGGTTCGGATATCCCGTGGAGTTGTTCGGAGGATGTTATGACTATCAAAGGCAAAAGCAAGCAGTTTAAGCTCATCAGCGTGTGGAGCCTAGACCATTGCAACCAGCTCCTTACAGCAGTGAGACGCTCGGGTACTGTAAGTTGCCGAACTTCTGAGAATCTATGTTGTGTCAGATGTCCCAGGTGATTGTCGCACCTACTTGTTACGCATACATTCGAAAGCGCTGCGCCCTAATAAAGCTACTCTTGACGGGTGCATCAACTTCATATCAGTTCTGCGTACTCGATCTGGTTTCAGTGACGTGGGTACGATAGCGACGGTTTCCGGGGGCGCTGCGGTTACTGGGGTCACCTCAGCGTCTGCCTCTTCAGATGATACTAGAACGGGAAAAGCTGCCGCGGGTGCCGATTTTGAATTCCGAGGTTTACTAAGGGCATTACCTGCCGGGGACATACCGCTGTCGGATCGAAGAGGATCTGTAAGCCAGGAACACAGCAGTTTGCTGTCAGCAACACTAGCGTGGGATGATGAAAAGAGACTAATTATAATAGTATAGAAATCCTCGGTAGACTCGGGCGACAAGTCCGGTTAGGCCGTCCATATCCAATATGGAAGTTACGCTCGTTGTGGCACGTCTAGGGAAATAGTAGCCGTACTTACCTCTCTGGGTAGCGAAAGTTCAGACCGGAATGAATGCTCCTATTTGACTGCTAGCGCTGATTGATGTTCCTTTTTGTGAATGTGCGGTCCTCATTCGCGAAATACATTCTCTGAAAGGTTCGGTACTGTGACTCGCAGTCTGTAAATTTGCTGATGATTTCACAAGTCCACTGACAAGTTTGAGAAGATTGACAATTTCCCATTGACAAGTGATTTCAGCAGAAAAGCTTATTGAAATTAGAATCTTCGAAGCAACTTCCTTGCACATGTGTAATTGAGGGAAAATTGATGGTCACCAGATTTGTTCGTTCCCACTTGGATTTCTACTATGTCAGGTAATACCTGGCATAGTAGAAATCCAAGTTGGTGCGTTGCCCACAGATTAAAACTTGTTTGTAATGGTGCCAACCATGGCGTGACGAATCTTCCCGGGGAACTTCACGGGTTTATGCATTCTCGGCATGGTAGACAGTATGAAGAGATCGCCGAGATTGCCGAGCGTACTGGTCAGCGATTTTACACACCGACGGGCTTCGGTCCGACCCGCTGGGCTGCTTCAGAACATCGAGTGTATAGGAATTTTTCACAGAATTATGCACTCCTCGCTACGGTCGCATCACTGAGTGGTACTCTGGAAGCCGACAGTCGGCTGCCGACTGGATGCTGAAGTTCTTGGTTGCACTCGACGTCATGGATCTCATAGGGAAAACATCGGGAACTGCCCAGACTGTCAATCTGAGACCATTACGATTACGGTCATTACGATGCCCTTCGACATTACGAGACAAGCTCATCATTGCAGCTGAGTCTCTCTCGATTCTTGCTGAAGAACTTGGAAGAATCGACGAGTCTAGGGCAGTCCATAGCACTTTTTCAAATATTGATGTCCTTCCCTGTCTCGGTCTCGCCAAGTTCAACAGTGCTACCAGCGGAGGACAATGGCAGGAAACATGTTTCGAGAGAGTGAGCCTCATCCGTTTAAGAGTCGCCACATTCTGTGGCCTACAGAATTCATGGAAGCATGGCTTCGCCAGCTGATCCCGAGCCTTAGGGGCCGCATACTCGGCTCTCTACCGACTTGGTTGCTGCTTCAAAGCTCTTCAGCGGAAAAGCGCTATTGCGTAGCGTTGTCGACTCGGAATCAATTTTGTCCGAGATCGATCAATCATTGGAGGATGTTAACTGTCCTGAAGTGGCAGGTGCTCTGGATACGCTCGAGCTTCTCTCCATTATAGGAGACTCGGTGATAGATTGCGTATCCCATGATTTGCACATAGAGTCGCTATCTGTGCAATATGGTATCTTAAGTGGAACGACTATGTAGGTCGTCTCAGCGCTGGCTCAACGAGAAGGGTAAGCTGGACATGGCTCTCCTCTGGGAAACGGCTCACAGTTCGTCGGATTATTACTCGGGTATAGAAGATATACTATTTTGCATCGCTTCGTTAAGCATGAAAAGCTAATGGATCGGTAGTGGAAGCCATGTGCAGCACTCTCAACAGCATCGACCCCGGACGCCACTTCAAGCATGAACGCAGGGCAGAAGAGAGTTTCATAGCATGGAATCGGTTAGGCTTGTCGCGTGAATCACTCGACAAGTTCTTGTCCGATTCAATACGCCGAATGCCACCGACCTATACGGGATGTAGGAGAAAGAAGACAGTCGAGGCACAAAGAAGGCAGACAAAGTATGATGTGCCCCAGGTCGTAGATCGTATACTTTCTGTCAACCCTCGCTCAGAGCTCTCAGCCATATCTTCTTCGGACTTTAAACGGGAACGCGTTGCTGACGCTTACGAACTCGACGCTAGCGAGGAAAGCGGGAAGGAATAATTTCCGGCATCGAGCTGATACGCTTAATTAAATATACGTGCTGATTTCGCTCACATAAGAGAGCTATCGGCATATCACACTCCATGTTCGACGTTGTGCGTTGTCGTTGTGCGCAAGCCGCTTTTAGTACAGTAAATTCTTAATATAGGAGAGAGGGGTATGCCCAAAATGCCTGCAGTTGGGGCTCACAGCATGTGATTCCTTCCCGGCGGAAGAGTCCGCTGAGGAAAAGCTGTAGGCTGTGAACTGCTGAGGAAAACTCAGAGGCCACTCGGCTGAGGAAGTGATGCAGATTTTCCTACACTGTCAGGTATTCAAAACTGTGCTCGCCAGTTCTCTTGGTGAAGATGTCGGACTGCGTATTCTTCTGTGCCTAGATGCTCCCGATCCTGAGATTCTGAGGTTAAGCAGTGTAAGTACAGGTTCTGTGAGGGTTTAGCGGCCCGCTATTAGCGGGCACATTGCGCTCAGTAGACTGTATCGCAGGGATATCACTGGAGGCGATACTGATAAGGCGGTTAGTATATTAGGAGGCGAATACTCAGACATATCTTTTGTGACTCTGCAGCAGAGTCTAGCTTGTTGTGCTTACTTGTCTTCATCGACTTGCCCTTGTCTCAGAACTGCTGCCGAACAGAACGACATGTCGCGAGAAAGTTCATTGATGACGGTGATACTATATCGTGTGAATATCTGGGAGGACTACCTCAGATCGGCAATCACTAATGGACAAGCATGAGATATATCGCATGGAGACCTCGGGGTTAGTTCATCTACTGCGGGAACAGAGGAGAGTCATTGGAACATTGGCTCGCTGCGTCCGAAAGCTCGGACCTGTCGGAGAGTGGGACACAATTATAACGACCTCCTCGACCGCTCATGTTGCATTCAGCTACCTTTATAATCTGTGCAAAGATAGCGATGATGGCAATGACGTCACATTTGACATCTCTGCGGTCCTGCGTGGCCCAGATGGCACAAGTGTAAGATGGTGAATAGGAAGCCTATTATAAGCCTTTTGGTAGTTGCTCTAGTTGCCCTGGTATTTCTCATGGATAATGAGCTCTGCTTGCAGGTAAGCCACGAGTGTCTCGGACAGGAGGAGAACTTCGTTTCAGTGAATGGCGAATATCGCGATGCGTGTAAGAAAGTGATGGTTTGTCGCTTGCAATTGCTGAGGCGTATCCTGGATGGTGTTTTCGTAAAGGTATGTATTAGCTCTATTTCATCTCAGACCTTCCGTCGGCCTCTGAGATGATTTGTACACGAAATGAGGTGGGATGTATTCTCGAGGACTCCGTGGGCCAGGTGATCATCACTGATGGCCACAGTGGTTTACATTCGTTACATTTGGGCTTCGTCGCGGTGCTATCTTGAGTTAGCATCCCCCCGTGCGGAGCTCAAGCTTTAGACCTTGCAGCGAATTGAGCGGCGCAGATACTGAGGAGACTTGAGAGTGGTGGCCGCCCTTCTCTGGTGTTTAGCAAGGGTTGTCAAACGGAGGAACCGGAGATGGAGGATCCTCTAGTCGTTGTTGATTGCCCGATAGAGCCTATTGTTGAAACTAGCGACAAGTCCACTGCGACCGATGAGACAGAAGAAGTTGAACGCTTCCCTCAGGAGATTGATTCTGTTGATCAACAAGCGCAGACAGAAGGGGTGGTAAGAGGGCGTCGTTGCGGGCAAGACTAGCTCCCCAACTGGACACCGGATTACCGGGATGTCATTGCCTAGTAATCAGAGCGGATGATTCAGGTCATCGTCTCCAGAACTGAAAGCCATTCTGAGATGGACGGAGCGGGATTGAGTGAAGGTAATGCGAGAGTTCGTTCGGTGGCACTGAATATTTATCAGATCCATGGGGTTGCCCAGAACTTACTGTGAATGGCGACGGTCGTCTAGGAGCTGAAGCGGAAGAAATCAAGGGTCTCATAACACTCCCTACAGCCTTGGTGAGCTGTAAATTCCTCTTAGCGGGAATAAAGGCCCTCGGGTTCGATCAGATTAAATTAGTCATCGAGGAGCCAACGATCCTGTCACCTGCGAAAATAGGGACAGTTGCCGTGGAGTATCATCACCAGGCGTCGGCTTTAGTGGAGAACCTTAGACGGCTCACGGCGAACTTGACTGCAAGCGGCTTAGGGGTTAACCAGTTTTTCTTCGAGATAGTGAACGCGAAAACTGCAGAGAATGCTGCCGAAATGCTTGTAAAACGGTATCAGCTCCGCGATAGCGGAAATCTACGTAAAGCTTTCTTGCTCGTTGAAAGCTTGAGTCTGATTCGCCAGATGATGACACTTCTTTATGAGGTGTTAAGAAGTTTGAGTGTTTATGATAAAGATTTTATGGTTAATAGCGCCGCTTTATCAAGCTATGGTTTTCAGATGAGTGCACTCATATGCATTGCTCTAGAGGACTTACCTAAAATGATATGCCGGTCTTGCAATACCGTCCGAGCTAACTGTAGCCGAATGGTGGTGAGCTCATTGGAGAGAGTATTGAAGTCGCATGCCGCAGTTATAGAGAGTCTATGGTATGCTAAACTCTATTAGCTAGATTTCTGGTCTCATCAACAGCTGCATAGGGAACGTGTTTGAATCTAACGCACGAAGGATCCTAATTTCTTTGCCGTCATTTGTTTGGAGTGTGTCATCTGTTAGGCTGACGGATGGACTACTACCGAGTCTTGATATACATCTCCCTAGACTGCGTGAGATAAAGCTATATAGGATTGCTCTGCCGCGCATCCCCACGGACGACGTTGGATACAGCACGGTGCCCTTAGCGATGCTCCGATTAGGCTGGTCCGTGAAGTCACTCGCTGGTAATTGTGGAGGAAGCGTCTGATCAGTTTTCTTACTCAGTCCACGAGTCCCGTGAGCTCGTCATGCTGGGAAGCACATCCGATCTGCAGAGCCCGAAGTCATTAGTGAGGTGATTATAGCCACCACTTGAGTCACGTCGGGCTCCCTTCGCATCATACACTCACACTTGAAGATCCACGAGGATTATTACTCGCGCAGGTTTCTTAGCGAGCATCCGCTTTGGGTGGGTGTTCGAGATCTCGATCTTTCCTTCAATGCGCTGGAACCAAAGCAATTATTGAGTCTCACGGAAGATATACTGAAGTAGGTGCTCATCATGGACCGAGATCCCATCTACAGGACTCACGGGTACACTCGGAGCTGCAATCATTCTGTTGTAGGATGAAGGACCTTGAGGCTATCTCTTTCGCTGGCAACCCGATTGGCCGAGACGCAGGTTATTTGCTGATCGGTCTCCTTACCTTACATAAGAGCTTAAGAAGGTAGCTCTATGTGAGCTATATTCTGTTTCCGTTGTACATGCTGAGGAAAACGGGCACGGTTTATAGTGGTTGTTGTTTAACAACGGTCCAAGGTAGCAGCCCATTGAGAAATTCTCAATGAGAATCCTGAGGTCCGAAAACAGGGGACAACCCATTTTGAGAAGAAATCGGAAGGGTCTGAGATGACCCTTCCGGCTGAACTGCAACGGCTGTAACTTTTTTCAAGCGCCATGGAATTGGTCGAAAGTTAGTGAGCCCCTGGACCCTGATGACTTGATCCTCTCTTCCAAATTTCGTGGCAAAGGAATTCGCATGCGGCGACGAGTAATCGTTTTTCATAAGTGCTCGCGGTATTTTCAAAAACCCTTTACAGTACTTTAGTTTATGGTACACTTTGTACCAAGAATGTTCCTGCGTAATTAGCTAATTTAGCCATATATTTTTAGGATAAACTTGAATGGATCGATCCTGTTATCGGCGACAAAGCAAGAATTGCGGCATGCACTGTGCAAAATGCAATGCCATGGACAAATTGAAAACGATGTTATCATAACCGGTTTATAGCCTTCTGAGTATTGTGTACAGTCACCAAGCAACCAAACCCAGGATATTGCTCGAAATGGCGCGTTAGGCGGAGTAGAAACCTCTTCTCTCAAACGTTTCAAGGATGCCCTTGGCTGAACGCGCGCGTCTCGCATCTGTAGGCGACCATTTCTTGAACAACTCTATTGGCCAATGGCTTATATGCTTGTTAGATGTCCGAAGTGTTTGTTAGGCCATGTCATGAATGGATCATCCATAATGAATGTAATATTCCATTCAGGTCGGGGGAAGATTTGGTGATTTGAAGTGTGGTTCGCAGACAAATGCAGCGAGCCGAACCACACTTCCTTGGTACATGTCTAAGCCAATTTTCGGCGTTGGACTATAAACTCACACACACATGTCGATCTTGGTCAGTAGCATCGTACAAAACCACCGGTTGTCAACCAGTCCCCATTGATCATCAATGATGCAGCCCCATCCACAAATGATGCCCCCACAAAGCAGTACCCATCCATGATGGGTACTGCTTTGTCCCCGTTTAGTTCATCTGTTGGGCTTGACTTGGAGCCTCCAGGTTGGAGGAGAGTCTTCCGCTGCGGAAGTTCCGCACGAGAAAGTTCGTTCTTTCATTACGTATTATTCAAGGTCCTTTTCATCATGTTCACCCTCCAACATGTTGCGCGCGACGGTGAGTATCCCTATGATACTCGCGCTGACCAGGACAGACGGCAACCGTGGATCCATGGGTTGCGTCCCTGGTCGTAGCCCGTAGCGGAAGGTAAGCTTGAGTCTGAGATAATCTATTCCTAGCCTTCCTAGCACGAACTTTCCTTATAGCATCTGTGTCACGGTTACGTGGCACTTCAGCTGACTTTCTCGATCTGGTAACGACCATTCCTTACTAGAAGAACACAAAGCTTGAGCCAGTTGATATACATCGACAAACCGTAGCGACAACCCTTTCCTCAATGACTCAAAAACCCTAAACTATAAGGGCTCGCAAACAGCAGCGAATGATCCTGCTCAGTAAAGTGCCAACTATGCACACAAGCCATAGCATAACACAGCGGACTCTACTATCTATACCACCCAAAGCAGTATAGATCCCTACAAACATATCTAGAACCGTACAGCAATAAAGCTCTAGAACAGTTCGGCACAACGGGCAACCAACTTGGTTGGTTGAACCAACCACGCAACCATGCGCATACGTACGCACGCATGCGCAACCATATGTCACTGTCTCTTCAGTACTTCAAGCCATAACAGTAGAACCACGGCGAATCAGATAACCGTTTAACCGCGATAATCTTACCAAAGGCTTAACCATACTAATAGTAACAGAGAATCCTTCAACGCGCAGTACGAACGCGCGCAAAGTACCTATTTAACTTACGTGGGAAGTCTGGTTATGCATCTATTGGCCAACTGTTGCCATTCAAAGTTAAACCGTTCTATGTGCTTTGCTTGTTATTGATTATATTCTCCTGGTTGAGAACAGTTACTTGTGTTATAAAATGAAGAAGTCTGGATCTCCGGGCAGTGCGGGTAATCAATTGTCCCTAACTGTTATTCTAGCCTGTTTTAAAGCTTAGTAGTTGTACCTATTCGGTACAGTTCAGAGTCACGTGACATGACTCATATCACGTGTTGTCTATCACTTTTTAATAAATTATGCATGGCCGCCTCCAGTTGCGCATTTCCATGCTCACGCATCATGTGTTTTTTCGATTGTACGTCTCGGCTTTCAACTAGCCCCGACCGCAGCCCTGGACTGTGACGCCGTTACCGCCAGTTAGTCAGTATCAGGTACCCTCGTTCGATATTGTGCTTGCGTACAACATTGGCGCTACCAAGATTTCTTGATGTACGCATGTACAACATCCGGCCATTCCCTCGTAGGCTGAGAGTTCTGGTTAAGTTGAGAACCTTGTAGCAGTGGTACTGCTGCAGTGCTGAAGTTTAGTATGATGCCTATCCTCGGTCTACTCGTCGCTGTGCCAGTGGTAGCGGGTTACACGTTCTACAAAGGACTCAATCTCCCATGGGTCGAATTGGAACATCCCAGATGTTTCAACCAAACAGAATGCCCCTACAAGGTTAACTATACTTGGGACTTCTATTTCACCAACCTCACTGGCCAGGGAGTGGTGAACTTCGCTCTCGGTGGATACACCATCATTAACAGCGAGATCGTGGTTGACTTAGCCCCCGAATATCCCCCGTGGGATCCGAAGGACTTCCAGAAGTTACGAACTATGGTATCTGCGAAGAATGGGTCGATTCTGGTCGACCTCGGAGCCTACATGGATATTCAATTCAACGAGACTTTGTTCTTATCCAGTGTTTCTAGCTTCCTAGGCACGTATAAAGTCGATGGCTTCATTGTTCGTTTATCACCCTACAATATGGATAACATTATGAACTTAACCAAAGTGGTGCACGCCATTTCGAATAGAAGCGTTGCTGCTTTGGGGTGAGAGCCCTCTGCGAGTCAGAGTCTCTGACTTCCTTCCCCGCTATTTCACATCAGCTTCCGTTCAGGTTCGAAACTTCTTATTGGCAAGAAGTCAAGAAAGCGAATTTGACAGAACACGCGAATATGAGTTTCGCTTCGTTATGGCCGAACGATAAGGGTGATACTGCGACCTTCAATACGGAAGAGTATGCCAAAAGTGTCATTAAGAACGCCACTTCGGCTGGCGTGGCTAACCGCTCTTTAGTTGTGGAGGTAAGCTGAACTCGTCGATAGCTTTCGTAAATCCTTCCGCAGATACCTCTTTTGGCCCGATCAAATTACGGCTCTGATGACGTTGGATACTCAAGCATGATATTCGACTTTAATGCAGATCCCCACGGCAATGGTACCGTGGTGGTCAATGCCACTACCGGTGACATGTATTATTTTATTTCTCAAAGTCAAGCAGTTAAACGAGGCCAACTAAGTGATGCTCTACATTTACACGGTGTTATGCTCCAAGGAAACCAAGAGTTTCAAGAGGACCTTTACCCGTGGGATAATAGATCTGTTTGTTACGGCTTAGCCCATAGATGATAAATTATTCAGCAAAGAGTGAGAAGTGGCAATTTGATGTCATCTCACTATGAATGTTTACCGGTATTCATTAGATCAGTTTTTTCGACCTCAAGGTCGAAAAACCGGCCCAGCTGTTATATACGCTTGGTATTGTTGTGTTTATGTTGTGTTGTCAATATATTCGATAAAGTTAGACCACTGAGCTGGCTCACCTATTGGTAGAGAACAACAGGTCGGCGGCGGCAGCGGCCTCTTATCCGTTCCATAGGTGGGACGTCACGAGGCTTGCGGTGCGGCCACCGCCTGGGATCGGCAACCTCAAGGCTGACGAGTCACTATATGCCTGCCGCTCCACACTGCGGACCCGCCAGTTGCGTCGCCGACGGACCCCTTCGCTCTCAATCCCCGCAGACAGATGTTTGTGTTTGCGTGCAACTGAATATTCTATCCGATTTAATAAATCCGTGTCATGCAACCTGAACAGATATTTTGGTTCCGTTTAACCCTTGCGCAGTCGGAACTCAGTAAAAGATCTAAAGCCATGAAAGTAAGAGTTGCATTTGCCTGCTCTTCCCATGTGAAAATTCAACATCAAACCGTTGTTAGTGCCGCACCACTTCTGCTGGTTTGGGGGAGCAATGCTCCACGGGAGCCAGTTGTGCTCGTACTTTGTTCCCTTTTTCATCTCGATCGCCTGAAGGTACAACTATACATATTCTACGAAAGAGGATTTGCATTTATACGCGTAAGTTATGCTATGTTTCTGTTTGTGTTGAGCATCGGGCGCGCCCATTCCAATCACTCTTCTTGCAGACGCTCCATACTTCTGCCGCAGAAGTATGGAGCGTCTGCATGGTACCGTGGTGGTCAATGCCACCACCGATGACATGTGTTATTTCATTTCTCAAAGTCAAGCAGTTGAAAGATGCCAGTTGAGTGATGCACTACATTTACACGGAATCGCGCTGGAAGCTAACTACGACTTTCAAACTGACCTCCACCCGTGGGATGACGAATCTATTTGTTATGGTTTAGCCCACGGATGAGTATACAGATTGTACCTCGCAATAGATGTTATGAGTGGATTGTCCATCATGTCAGTGCGCCTTTCGATCGCCGAAAATGCTTTCGCAGTGGATACTCTCCACTGCCAGTGGACCACTGGAGACTCTCCAGTGCCTCCGAGGTGCCGGTATTCAAAGTTTAAATACACGCGAAAAATGTTGTGTCGGTGCTGTATGGAGTGAGATCACCCAGTTCACTCGTACAGTACGAGTTCTCCTCTGTTCATTATCAAAGTAACTTTGATAATGAACAGAGGAGGCGGCCTCCTCTGACAGAGACATCTGAGACATCATGTCTCGCCTGGCGAAACCGTTGCACTAAAGGTTTACCGCCATCCGACACGGAGAAACTTGCAAGGTTGGTTGCAGTTTGAATTACTATTTCCGGTTACCGATATTCATTGAATATCTGTGAGCTGATTATAATTCAACACTTTCGCGTAAAAAGCTGATTTTCAACTGCTTTTTGGGAACCACAAACCACTGACACAACGGGATGTTAACGATTGGTTACCAATCATTGCCAATTATTGGTAACCAATCATTCATTGGTACCCATACAACTTGTATGATACAAGCACGTCCACTTGATGTTTCCATAAATCACGTTTACACTGAACTCGATCACCCGAAACACGTACACAATGATTGTGTACGTCACCACAGTAACTGTGAATAGGAGCGATAGGAATAGGATTATCTGAATAGGAGCGAACGAACTGTGGCACAGTTCGTTCGCTCCTATTCAGATAATCGACAGTTCAACTACCAAAAGACCGACGGTCTTGAAGCCTTCACTAATATCTCGTATCCATAACTCAGTACACTCGCGTTCTGTACACAATTTGTGTACCAACTTTGTGTAACATAAAAAGTTCGTACACTTTCATTCCGTTCACCCAAATTCCGTACACCAAAATCTCAATTCACACTTTTTTCACACATGCTTATCTCGTACACTTTCATTTCGTACACTCGAAAAGTTTAAAAAGGACTACCTTCTGTACTTATAAAATTTTTAAAACCTGCGAGTTACCTGCGAGTCACTCGCAGCGAGTGTCACATGACTCGTGCGGCACGAGTCGTGACCAAATTCTGGTATTCCGGGATTCCATTCCTTATCTAACAAACGCCCGAATTCAGGCTTGCAGTCGGATGCGGTCCTTTACCAGCCGTTCTCTACGGCATCCTCTCAGCGAAAACAACCGGCTCAACTAACCCACAGATGAATCTCTTCTGCACCGTGCCTTCGGCGGCATCGAAGTCGGCTTCTACGAATACACCTTTCGCTAGTTTTGCTTTTCACTTTTTACTTCAAGTTCGCTATTCGTGGGCGTGATAGTGTTCTCTAGCACTCACGCTCGGCTTGTATCCAGTACGATAAATCTGACACCTTGCCATATTTTCGCCGTCCGTACAGAAATCCCATCTCGAGGAGAGAAGTACGCTTGAAAACCTTGCATGAAATGGCCACTGGCGTAGCAGCGAGGTGCGAGATCGAAGTGAGACGAATTAGCTCAGATACTCTAACCACCACTCTGCCCCCTAGTAATAGACTGAGGTAAGGAAGAAATTGCGTTCGTGATTACCGACACTGTTCATGTCTCAGCAGTCTGTCTTTAGGAAATGTTGATTTAGTTTCTGTGGTTGTTGCTGCAGCAGCAGCAGTGCTTCATTACTGATGAAACATCAGTTTCATCATCGAGAATGTTGACAGTTTAAAATATCGACTCACGGCCCTCAATTTAAACTATCAGAGACTGCGGCTCGCAATCACAACAATTAGTTTCGCATCCAGGCCAGTTCTTCGGGCTAGATGCGGACGAGTTGCGTTCCATAGGGAGGTAATCTTGCTGTGGTTTCGCCGTCAGAGGGTTCCCGGGCAAGCCAACAGCAACCAAAGGAAGAGGGCGAAGAGATGGACATCTATAAACCGCTCCTTTTCTGAGAATATGCAAATGCCTCGCGAGTCGCGACTTGTTTCCGTGAGCCGATCCCCCGCATGACTGGTCACTTACAATGTGATCCGCGGAGGTTCAAGTATGGTGACGGATATATCGTATTCCGGGCTTCAGTGGAAAATGCTTTCCTGGCCCAACTAGTCCCACCGTGGGACTCCCACGGACAACTATTCTTCGTTACTTAGCTTAGCCCGGCAGAAACGCTGACAATATTAGTTCATCAGAGCATCTGATGGACAGAACAACAGTGTTCAGATGACAATGTGCGAGCCGCTTCACATCATAGTCTATGCCAAGTTGCTCTACATCGGTAGAGCTAATGCCATTAGGAACTCTCAGCCCGTTCCACTAGTATACAATGGGATATGCGCATATGGGGAGTTTCAAGGCATAAATAGCCTCAATCGGCGATCTACTATCGTGCCCGATACAGAGCTACTGTATGGCAAGCTTATATGCTGATGATGCTTTTGCTCTGCTTTCCTTTTCCCATTAAGATCTAACCAGACTCAGTGTACAAGGGAAGGACAAATGGAGGCTGAAATGACATCTGACTAGGTCAAATAATCAGGGTTCGGGCTCCACTCTGGGATAATTGTGAGTATTAACATTACAGGAAGTTGATATATGAACCTGAATGGGAGAGATATCGACCGTCACAGTGTTTGCAATGATAATAATGCCTACCTTGCTAACCAGCTCTTTTTATGATGAGGTCTCAGCTCTTCATCAATCATCTCCTCGGGAGTAGGCGAAGATCCGTACAACTTCTGGTATATCTGAAATTTAACTGAAATCAACACACGAGCAAAGAGGGAGAGATCGAGAATGATTATATCGTACGGAGATATTTGGGATTCACAGTAGGAGCTAGAGCAGGGAGAACAACAGCAGCAGCGGCCCTTACCCGTTCCCGTTCCTCGGTGGTGTTGTCCATATCTGAGCCGTCTGAAGGTTTCCCTTGGCTTTTCATCTCCTCATTAACTGCCGCAGACCGTTTTTCTTTTTCTTGCTCCACTAATTCATCACGCTTAGCGCGCCTTTGCTGTAAACGGTCGAGCTTATTCAGCTGAAAAAGGAAAACAATTTCCAAGTCACCGGAAAAATTTCGAATCAAGGGAGATTTCAGAACTATGAGTCATGGCCGGCCACACCGATGAAGTAGAGTACGGATGCCGCCTATCTAACTGTGCCTAAAGAGGATGCCTTAGACACCGTGCCTATGAGAATGACAGAGAACGTATTCCGGTATGAGCTCACCTGCACATCAAGTGATGGCCTTGCACCGATTCCAGCGCCAGGAGCTCCTCTAGACTGCCAAAACTTCTTAACAAACTCATCCAGTCGCATGAGATAAAGAACACTCACAGCCAATACAAGGTAATAGCCATTGATAGCTGAGAAATGCAACGATATAGCCCACAAGCCTACGAAGGATGATGATGACAGCTACTATTATTACAGATATCCAAAACAAAAGCGAGGAAGAAAACCCGCAGAACCATAGACAGTCTGCGCCGCATTTCAGCTCCTGCCTCTGAAGGAAGACTGCTAGTTAGACCGGTACCGAGAATCCGCTTACCTATTGCTTGCTGCGCTGCCTCGGCCTGCTGACGCTGCCGAGCTCCATCTGAGATTAGCACACCAATACCGAAACCTGAACGTCATTAGAGACTGCATGAGCTACCTGCTTCATTTGGACGACGACCTCCTTCAGCCTCGGAAGTAGAACCGCCTGAAAGCACAAAAGCTTCCCACAACTCTTCGCTGGTCTGGCAGCCAGTAGTGTTCACTTGAGCACCCCACAGTGTGCTTAAAGCAGCAGGTAGTTTTGAGATACGCAATGATACAGTAGTTGGCATCCTCGCACTCATCAATACTAGTACCAAGCAGAAAACCCAAGTTCTACACGGAAGCGATTCCTTCTCCAAAATACGGCACGCGTCATCTGGCGACCGGGATTCAGTACGGCTAACTTGACCATCAGATTTTAGGCCCCATTTTCCCTTCTAATATATTCCTGATGCAGCCTCTACCTTCAGCATGACGGATTTGCACAAGTATAGAGGATGTGACCGATTCCTGATTGTCGCCCATCGCAGCGTTGAGGAAGGCTAGGCCCTGGACGGACAGTATATGGTAACTTGGAAAAGGTTATAAGCTTACCTGGGCGTTATGAAGAGCTTCAACAGTCTTCAGTTGACTGAGGATTAAACGCCATAGCTGCCCCTAAAACAGCCCTGTCGAATGAATGCAGAATTTGCCGTGCTAAACCATGCGTTGATGGTCAACTGTGATCTTACATATAGCATGACCGATACGATTATTTTTTGATAGACACAAGAAACGACATTGGTAATGCTATTAGGAAATTGCCGAAACTAAATGAAGTACCCTCTTTATTACCTGAGACTCGCACAACATCATCATCTGTTTACAATATCTCACATTATCATCACTCAGATTCATGCTGCCCTCCTTAGCCCGATAGGCTGCTGGTGACGATGGCATAAAAAATGGTGAAGGGTAACTTGGACCGTTATGTGACATCCAAAAACTACTCCAACAGGTTGATGCATGATTGCTATGTATGATAGGACGATCCATTCACCATTTCCCTTATCTTCACTCATTATTATCCACACCTTCTCCCTTCGATCACTGTATTAACGCTATAGACCACAACCACAACTGGAAACGGTTGATAAAGGTGACAGTGAAGTAGAACAACAACAATCGAATCGAAGAATCTTTGTATACTGTCTTGTATCATCATCATCATCATCATCAAGTGGTGGCCTCAGTTGCCGTTGGTAGCAGGTAAGCTTCTCGTCAACTTCTGTTCCGCCGTCCAAGATTCGTGTGGAGCAACCTTGATGGGATCAACTGCTGCTGCCGACTCAACACACACGTATCTGAGTAAAGATGATACACGGTAAAGAGGCAAACTAGTAACTAGTACTGTGACTAGTGCAGCACTAGTATACTAGTACAGCACACTGCTACCATACTACCTGACAGCACTGCTGTCAATAATCACTACTCTATAAGCGAGGTGAGGACAAATGGCATGCAAGCCATTGATGCGACTCGAGACCCCGACCGAGTTATTGCAAAGCAGAAAACAGCCTGTGATAACGGACCCTACTTTTTATAGTCCCCAGCAGGCATGTCACCCAGGGAATCGCTGCCGATATTCCAAACCACAGTATCGGGGAACGAGGCGCTCTTCTCGATAGTGAACCTGTTCGAAGAATAATACGCAGGTCGGTTCCATGAAAATCCCTCCTACACTAGGGTGCCGTTGGATAGGATATGAGCTGGTCCAGCAGCCTGTTTGTATACCCTGTCTACCATGCCACCAGTGAATGCTATAGCAGTATTAGGATCATAACCTGAACGCATGTGATGGACAGTAAGGACGATTCACTAGGGAAAACAGTGCACCTGGTCCCGCCGAGGCGACTTCGCTACCAACTACATGCTATCCAAAGTTTTCCCAAAAAAGCAAATGAAAAGCTTGGATTCCGAACCTTCATGGGAATTTGGGTTAGTTTAAGACATTATAAGGATATAGCAAGCCGTGCAAATGGCGCCAGTGCACGACACTGAGTATCCATTTTACGACCTACAGTCTCTGCCGCCCTGAGCCGTGTCATTGTAATGATGCTCGCCAACTCCCTCTACCGAGGTCTTGGATATATCATCAATAGAGAAGTAACTAAAGACAATATAGACCCCTTCAATCAGCTATCATTACGTATGAAGTGCAGTAGTGAAGTGCATATCCTCATCACCAGTGTTTTTAACATTCATTTCCATTTTCAAATAGTCTCCTCCAAGAGTAACAGTATACCTCAGCTCAAAGTCAAATGGACAATCCATCGTCTTCTTAGTGAACTCGCTCGGCACAAGTTTCAAAGTCACCTGTACGAAATAGCATAACACCCCCAAACCCGACCGCAGCGGTAATACACAGGGATCCTCTTCAGTGCTGTAGCTGTCGAGCTCCCACTCAGTATTCCTAGCAAAGCCATGCTTGTGGAAGGGACCATTGCCGGCAAATTGAGGCCAGCAAACCTAACAAGAGCCACTGCTGCTGCATGAAAGCATCACCGCTACTACCGGAACACCACCTCTGAGAGCCTTGCCGTTACCGTACTCGGCCGTGGGTGACATGTACAGATTCGAGTTGCCTGTATGAAGATTATCAACTAGTGAATTGCCTTAGAGTAGCACCTTCTTTATCGGTCCATTTGGCTACATGAGCACCGTAGATATATATCTCACAAGATGCTTTAGGATACTTTGGATGTCGCAAGGTGACCATAGGGAGATCTGATTACGGCAACCATCCCCACCAACTGGGCCCTATGTGGCTTACCTCCTTTGCCTTTGGAAACGATGAAGTTGCCCGGTAATGATGATGCCATAATGCTAGTATCGAACAAGCCTATCGTGTGGTGTGGACTATAACGCAATAAAACAAACAGATAGCAAATATAATATTATGATAATACGGTATCAATTACACACCCAATCAGCATCAAGCCCCGAAGGCACTGTTACACTAGCGCCTTTACCATGGTGCTCATCATCGCCAGAATGCACGTCAATGTCTACCACTTGCTCTCCACCAAAATCTAACATCTGTTCGGGCGGCTGTGGAACAGCCTTTGCCGCGGCCGACAATATACCGCCAGTAGCGTGGGCTAAGTCGTTCTTAGCTTCGGCAGAGGTCTCCCTAATGGGTCCAACTGTATAGCAGGATTCACCACTAACAATGATAACACCAACATAAGCACTAGTAAGCTCATTCTCAGATATAGGCGTCACCACCCGTCCTACTCCAGAACATAGTAATATACTCTCATTAATAGGACGGTTCCCGCGAGTGTCAGGAGGGCTCGTCAAGCCCATAGCCGCCTGGTAGTCATCACCAGCGGCCACAATAGTCCGCCTGGGAGGTCCCAGAATATGTATCCGATGGGCGTCGGCTCGCTGGTATGCCACAAATGCATTTCCGAGGCCACCAATTGATACAAGCATGACCCCCTCTGGCAGATGTTGCGCAGCGGGGGTGTGCAGAGTTTTACCAGTACCATCAGAATCGACGCCACAAAGTGCGGCGGCGGCCGCTGCAGCCTCGGCAGCCTGATGACCTTGTAGAGCGTCTCGGCGCATCTTCATGAGAGCGGCCTCACTGGGCATCTCAACACGATGATGGTTGTGCTGATCATCGTCAATAGGGTGTTCCGGCCGCTTTCTTCCGCGGCTGCGGCGACCATCACCATCGTCAACTTCTGCGCGGAGCTCGGCAGCCAATGCCTCGAGGGCAGGGATGTCTCCACCGAGTTGTTCCAGTCTTAGACGGTCTGATAGGGCTTCTTCAATGGTTTTACGAGTTGGCCCAGAGAATCTTCTTCCTTTGCTGCAGAACCCTCCGACAAATGCCTTCCTCGAGCGCTGAACTCCCTTGGGTAGAGGAATTCCAGGCAATTCAATTCCCCCTGGAGCGTTACCAGTTCTATCATGGTGTATCACATGTCGTTGTTTCTTACGTGGGGGAGGGGTTGTGTTGGCAACCGCAGCTTGAGAGAGCATAGAGTGGGAGAAGCTCTCCATAGTTGCTGCGGCGGCAAGAGCAGCGACCGCCGCTTGATCATCCGGGTTTACCCCGTTCGGCCCGGCATCTATCCCAAGATGACCGGTTAGGCCACATACAGCTGCAACTGCGTTCGCTGTTGAAAGGTCGTTGTCCATTATGCAGGAAAAGTGCAGGTTCCTAAACTTGCACAAAATGCTTTGTTCTACCGGCCGGACTGAGATCGATGTGAAACGCACGCGCCCGCATAAACGCGACAGGGGCGAGCGAGATATTTTTGAGTGCATGGCGATTCACTACGCTCCGTCGAGCGCATCCATTGTCTCGCTCGCCAAGTAACGCTCGTAAGATATCTC